>CM055911.1:3620048-3908866 GCA_029582155.1 Panopea generosa
GTTGTCTCACAATAAATACTGCCACAGTAGTGGTTTTATTGTCTCACAATAAATACTGCCACAGTAGTGGTTTTATAATGTAGTACGGTTACACTTATCTTAAGCAGTCAGTCAAGGGAAGAAACAAAACTGGCCTTTTAAGACATGTTGCTGCTTAATACAGGTTAAAATGCTCTGAAGGCATAGCAATGGGAATTGTAGCTGTTTGAGTCAAGTGACTGCTTAATAGATGTGAACGCCTACACACGTTTGAATGTATACTAATTACGACCGTTTGAAGAAAACAATAACTGTCATTCATGTGATTAATTACCCGGATGAAATATAAAAAATATTATCTCCATAATTTGAAAAATGGTGTTTCAATGCGCAACAGGTTTGGTGGATAAGTAGGAGAAAGCTAATTTGACAGCGCGGCTTATTTTGTAGCCACAGTCTGGTCATAGTCTGGTCATCGTCTAGCCATAGTCTGGTCATAGTCTGGCATAGTCTGGTCATAGTCTGCCATAATCTGGTCATAGTCTGCCATAGTCTGTCATAGTCTGGTCATAGTCTGCCATAGTCTGCCATAGTCTGGCATAGTCTGGTCATAGTCTGCCATAGTCTGGCATAGTCTGGCCATAGTCTGGCATAGTCTGGTCATAGTCTGCCATAGTCTGGCATAGTCTGGTCATAGTCTGCCATAGTCTGGTCATAGTCTAGCCATAGTCTGCCATAGTCTGGTCATAGTCTGCCATAGTCTGGCCATAGTCTGCCATAGTCTGGTCATAATCTGCCATAGTCTGGCCATAGTCTGCCATAGTCTGGTCATAGTCTGCCATAGTCTGGTCATAGTCTGGCATAGTCTGGTCATAGTCTGGTCATAGTCTGGCATAGTCTGGTCATAGTCTGGCATAGTCTGGTCATAGTCTGCCATAGTCTGATCATAGGCTGCCATAGTCTGTCATAGTCTGGTCATAGTCTGCCATAGTCTGGTCACAGTCTGGCATAGTCTGTCATAGTCTGCCATAGTCTGCCATAGTCTGGCATAGTCTGGTCATAGTCTGCCATAGTCTGGTCATAGTCTAGCCATAGTCTGCCATAGTCTGGCCATAGTCTGCCATAGTCTGGTCATAATCTGCCATAGTCTGGCCATAGTCTGCCATAGTCTGGTCATAGTCTAGCCATAGTCTGGTCATAGTCTGGCCATAGTCTAGCCATAGTCTGCCATAGTCTGGCCATAGTCAAGCCATAGTCTGGCCATAGTATGGTCATAGTCTGGCCATAGTCTGGTCATAGTCTGCCAGAGTCTGGCCAGAGTCTAGCCATAGTCTGGTCATAGTCTGGTCATAGTCTGGCCAAAGTCTAGCCATAGTCTGCCATAGTCTGCCATAGCCTGCCATAGTCTGGCCATAGTCTGCTATAGTCTGACATAGTCTGCCATAGTCTGGCCATAGTCTGCCATAGTCTGCCTTAGTCTGCCATAGTCTGGCCATAGTCTGCCATAGTCTGCCATAGTCTGGTCATAGTCTGCCATAGTCTGCCATAGTCTGGTCATAGTCTGGCCATAGTCTGGTCATAGTCTGCCATGGTCTGCCATAGTCTGGTCATAGTCTGCCATAGTATGGTCATAGTCTGGTCATAGTCTGCCATAGTCTGCCATAGTCTGGTCATAGTATGCCATAGTCTGGTCATAGTCTGGTCATAGTCTGGTCATAGTCTGCCATAGTCTGGTCATAGTATGCCATAGTCTGGTCATTGGCCATAATCTGGTCATAGTCTAGCCATAGTCTGGCCATTGGCCATAGTCTGGTCATAGTCTGCCATAGTCTGGCCATTGGCCATAGTCTGGTCATAGTCTGCCATAGTCTGGCCATTGGCCATAGTCTGGTCATAGTCTGCCATAGTCTTGCCATTGGCCATAGTCTGGTCATAGTCTAGCCATAGTCTGACCATAGTCTGACGATAGTCTAGCCATAGTCTGGCCATAGTCTAGCCATAGTCTGGCCATAGGCTGGGCATATTCTGGCGAAAGATGTTCATTTGTCCAGTATGAAAATACATGTTGCACAGCTTATGAAGGTAAAGTAAAAACATATCGATCAATAACGCATAATACATTTAAGTATCGAATAACTAATGATCAAAAAGGTATAACATCATCTTGATTAAAAAAAACTGCATACCTGAGAAATAGAAACTGCTTTCATAAGATCCAGTTTGTCCAAGTAATGCTCCTGCAAATTACAAAACCTTATATTTGATAAAGAGCGACCATCTGTTTAGAAGTGTCAATTTGTTAATTTATTTATTTTGAAATTGCTTAACCAAAAATTAACACATGACTGCTATACTAAATCTATATACAGTATATTCTAATTTGAATATAAATGAGATACGGTCACTGTATTTTGATATAGGTAATGTAGGTAAATCGTGCCTGGCGTTTTAAGATGCATTTAAACCTGCAAAACCCCGTACCTGTTTATGTTTACAACGGTCCTCAAGTAAATAAAAATCACTAGTACTTTGAACTATCAACCGAATACGCTATTTTGAAACTACGTCATTCTATTTTTAGATAGAACCTAGCGTATTAGGGATGACAGCACATTAATCTGTTACATACATTATACAATACAATATATTCAATATTAATGTGTTACCTGTATTGGGTGAGTCTAACTATAAATATAATTTTATAATTTCAAAATAGCGTATTGGGTTTATTCTTTGAAGTAGGTTAAAACAGCTATATCATTGTTCTTCTCGTGTTGATATGTGTAACGTGATGTTATACCATAGCTTGGTGACAGTCCTCTCTGATAACCATGCTCTGCTTCTCGTGTTATGTGTAGCGTGAATTATACCATAGTTTGGTGACAGTCCTCTCTGATAACCATGCTCTGCGTCTCGTACTTTGTGTAGCGTGAATTATACCATAGTTTGGTGACAGTCCTCTCTGATAACCATGCTCTGCGTCTCGTACTTTGTGTAGCGTGAATGATACCATAGTTTGGTGACAGTCCTCTCTGATAACCATGCTCTGCATCTCGTGTTGTGTGTAGCGTGAATTATACCATAGTTTGGTGACAGTCCTCTCTGATAACTATGCTCTGCTTCTCGTGTTATGTGTAGCGTGAATTATACCATAGTTTGGTGACAGTCCTCTCTGATAACCATGCTCTGCGTCTCGTACTTTGTGTAGCGTGAATTATACCATAGTTTGGTGACAGTCCTCTCTGATAACCATGCTCTGCGTCTCGTACTTTGTGTAGCGTGAATTATACCATAGTTTGGTGACAGTCCTCTCTGATAACCATGCTTTGCATCTCGTGTTGTGTGTAGCGTGAATTATACCATAGTTTGGTGACAGTCCTCTCTGATAACCATGCTCTGCATCTCGTGTTGTGTGTAGCGTGAATTATACCATAGTTTGGTGACAGTCCTCTCTGATAACCATGCTCTGCGTCTCGTGTTTTGTGAAGCGTGAATTATACAATAGTTTGGTGATATTCATCTCTGATAATCATGCTCTGCGTCTCGTGTTTTGTGTAGCGTGAATTATACCCTAGTTTGGTGACAGTCCTCTCTGATAACTATGCTCTGCGTCTCGTGTTTTGTGTAGCGTGAATTATACCATAGTTTGGTGACAGTCCTCTCTGATAACTATGCTCTGCGTCTCGTGTTTTGTGTCGCGTGAATTATACTATAGTTTGGTGACAGTCCTCTCTGATAACCATGCTCTGCATCTCGTGTTGTGTGTAGCGTGAGTTATACCATGGTTTGGTGACATTCCTCTCTGATAACCATACTGTGCGTCTCGTGTTATGTATAGCGTGAGTTGTACCATAGTTTGGTGACAGTCCTCTCTGATAACCATGCTCTGCGTCTCGTGTTATGTGTAGCGTGAGTTATACCATGGTTTGGTGACATTCCTCTCTGATAACCATGCTCTGCGTTTCGTGTTATGAGTAGCGTGAGTTATACCATGGTTTGGTGACAGTCCTCTCTGATAACCATTCCCTGCGTCTCGTGTTATGTGTAGCGTGAGTTATACCACGGTTTGGTGACATTCCTCTCTGATAACCATTCCCTGCGTCTCGTGTTATGTGTAGCGTGAGTTATACCACGGTTTGGTGACATTCCTCTCTGATAACCATGCTCTGCGTCTTGTGTTATGTGTAGCGTGAGTTATACCACGGTTTGGTGACATTCCTCTCTGATAACCATGCTCTGCGTCTCGTGTTGTGTGTAGCGTGAGTTATACCATGGTTTGGTGACATTCCTCTCTGATAACCATACTGTGCGTCTCGTGTTATGTATAGCGTGAGTTGTACCATAGTTTGGTGACAGTCCTCTCTGATAACCATGCTCTGCGTCTCGTGTTATGTGTAGCGTGAGTTATACCATGGTTTGGTGACATTCCTCTCTGATAACCATGCTCTGCGTTTCGTGTTATGAGTAGCGTGAGTTATACCATGGTTTGGTGACAGTCCTCTCTGATAACCATTCCCGGCGTCTCGTGTTATGTGTAGTGTGAGTTATACCACGGTTTGGTGACATTCCTCTCTGATAACCATTCCCTGCGTCTCGTGTTATGTGTAGCGTGAGTTATACCACGGTTTGGTGACATTCCTCTCTGATAACCATGCTCTGCGTCTCGTGTTATGTGTAGTGTGAGTTATACCATGGTTTGGTGACATTCCTCTCTGATAACCATACTGTGCGACCTGTGTCATGTGTAGCGCGAGTTATACCATGGTTTGGTGACATTCCTCTCTGATAACCATGCTCTGCATCTCGTGTTATGTGTAGTGTGAGTTGTACCATCGTTTGGTGACATTCCTCTCTGATAACCATGCTCTGCATCTCGTGTTATGTGTAGCGTGAGTTGTACCATGGTTTGGTGACATTCCTCTCTGATAACCATGCTCTGCATCTCGTGTTATGTGTAGCGTGAGTTATACCATTGTTAGGTGACATTCCTCTCTGATAACCATTCCCGGCGTCTCGTGTTATGTGTAACGTGAGTTATACCACGGTTTGGTGACATTCCTCTCTGATAACCATTCCCTGCGTCTCGTGTTATGTGTAGCGTGAGTTATACCACGGTTTGGTGACATTCCACTCTGATAACCATGCTCTGCGTTTCGTGTTATGTGTAGCGTGAGTTGTACCATGGTTTGATGACATTCCTCTCTGATAACCATGCTCTGTATCTCGTGTTATGTGTATCGTGAGTTATACCACGGTTTGGTAACATTCCTCTCTGATAACTATGCTCTGCGTTTCGTGTTATGTGTAGCGTGAGTTGTACCATGGTTTGGTGACATTCCTCTCTGATAACCATGCTCTGCATCTCGTGTTATGTGTAGCGTGAGTTGTACCATGGTTTGGTGACATTCCTCTCTGATAACCATGCTCTGCATCTCGTGTTATGTGTAGCGTGAGTTATACCATGGTTTGGTGACATTCCTCCCTGATAACCATGCTCTGCATCTCGTGTTATGTGAAGCGTGAGTTATACCATGGTTTGGTGACAGTCGTCTCTGATAACCATGCTCTGCATCTCGTGTTATGTGAAGCGTGAGTTATACCATGGTTTGGTGACAGTCGTCTCTGATAACCATGCTCTGCGTCTCGTGTTATGTGTAGCGTGAGTTATACCATGGTTTGGTGACAGTCATCTCTGATAACCATGCTCTGTGTCTCTTGTTATGTGTAGCGTGAGTTATACCATGGTATGGTGACATTCCTTTCTGATAACCATACTTTGTGTCTCGCGTTATGTGTAAC
This sequence comes from Panopea generosa, assembly GCA_029582155.1. NCBI lineage: Eukaryota > Metazoa > Mollusca > Bivalvia > Adapedonta > Hiatellidae > Panopea > Panopea generosa. Next base: position 3,625,827 of record CM055911.1, read on the forward strand.
GTGAGTTATACCACGGTTTGGTGACATTCCTCTCTGATAACCATACTTTGCGTCTCGTGTTATGTGTAACGTGAGTTATACCATGGTTTGGTGACATTCCTCTCTGATAACCATGTTCTGCATCTCGTGTTATGTGTAGCGTGAGTTATACCATGGTATGGTGACATTCCTTTCTGATAACCATACTTTGTGTCTCGCGTTATGTGTAACGTGAGTTATACCACGGTTTGGTGACATTCCTCTCTGATAACCATGCTTTGTGTCTCGTGTTATGTGTAACGTGAGTTATACCACGGTTTGGTGACATTCCTCTCTAATAACCATACTTTGCGTCTCGTATTATGTGCAGCGTGATTTATACTCTGGTTTGGTGACATTCCTCTCTGATAACCATGCTCTGCTTCTCGTGTCATGTGTAGCGTGAGTTATACCATGGTATGGTGACATTCCTTTCTGATAACCATACTTTGTGTCTCGTGTTATGTGTAACGTGAGTTATACCACGGTTTGGTGACATTCCTCTCTGATAACCATACTTTGCGTCTCGTATTATGTGCAGCGTGAGTTATACTCTCGTTTGGTGACATTCCTCTCTGATAACCATGCTCTGCGTCTCGTGTTATGTGTAACGTGTAGCGTGAGTTATACCATGGTTTGGTGACATTCATCTCTAATAACCATACTATGCATTTCGTGCTGGTATAATTTATGTTACCCAGAAATACACGATTATCAATGATATTTTCAACCAGTTGGAGAACAAGAACAAATCTGGTATTTAAAGGAGTATATCAGAGTTGGCAAAAAAAATATTTCTCAATATATCATGGCTATATATACTCATTAACCCCATATTGCCAAAGGAAATATATATATATATAAAATGCTAAAAATGTATATCAAAAAGGGGTTTCCTACGCACCTAGGTTAGACTTAAATAGATTTCCTGCTTAAAATTGCAACATGGTTTGTGACATACTAAATGAGTCACTTGATTTCAATTTGATTTTAATTTGATCCATCATACAGCTTTACACAGTGTAAAATTTGTTTCATGTTAGAAAGAGTCTAAATGAAGATGTAAACGTTGTCAAGCAGTATTTAAGTGTTGTCTATTTTTAGAATGGGGATTTCGTTTCAAGTTTACCACTCCGATTGGAATAATAATTTTGTCTAGTTTTGGTGGATTTGATCTATACTAAATCATGCTTTTTACAGCATCAGTAATATAATATTGTTGGAAACCAAAAATACTATTGCGGTTTCAATGAAATTCAAACTGGTACATTAAGTGCTCCACACAACTGGTTATCATTGAGAAATGAAATGCAATTCGTTTGGACTGTTTGCAGTGAGATTGTATCTGTTGAAATCTGTTTGATTGGTACGGACAATGACGGTTGTTGTACTGGGGCTTAAACCCATAACCCTTTGACCCAAGATCTGATGTTCTAGACTACGCGCTACACAATTAACTATTATCGACATAACTTTAGAAAAATTTAGTCTGGGTACAGTTACGCTCATCTTTTATGAACAATCGGTATTTATCGGTATTTATCTAAAATATTTATATATCAATGACGCATATCTCAGAACTCTGTTATTGTAAATCAAGGTTATATTTGGGTTGATATGACTTTAAATGTATCGAATTACGTCATAAAACTTACCTGCAGTTGGAGGACCGATGACGAAGCCAATCCCGCAAAAGAAATAGGATAACCCAACGGCTGCCGATAACTTTTCTACTCCTACCAATCGTAAAAGTATGGGAGTCATGAGTGCATTCGGAATACCCGTTAAGAAGCCTATAGAAACTGAAAATGCATAGTTCGCACCCTGGAACTCACTGCTGTAGAATGGAAATGCCAATGTCGCTATGCCACCTAGTCCTAGAAAAACAATATATACAATGAAATTGTCAACGCATCGTCTGTCAACAGTGAATGGTGTGACAAACCTCCCTGCCGTATTTCCTGCGCTGAAGCAAGTCATGATAACAGTTATCTGCTCGGCATCGGTATCTTTAATTGTTAAATAGTTCGGTAAGTGCATAACACAGACGGCAAATGTTACGTTCCAAGAAATAGTACTTATAAGAAAAAGCACCACTTCAACTTTCTTCATTACAGTAACATTTAACTTACCTGCAACATTTTGCCTCATTTTTACTAGATTTACTTTTTTTTTCGTTTTAATGTTATGATGTTTTACGTTTTCTTTATTGCAAGCCGGTGTTTGTTTTTCATTGAAAAGTTTCTTTTCTATTGGCGACGGTTTACACATAGCTCCAACTACACAAAGATGAGCACTGAAGGCACTCATTATAAAAAAGGATCCACGAAGACCGTATGTGTCAACAATGGCCAGCGCAAACGGAGTTGCCGCAAATATGCCTACGCCGACCATGGAAAACAACATCGATGTAACGAAATGTCGATGTTTATCGAAATAATAGCCAAGGACAATTACTAAAGGTGTACATACCAATCCATTCCCTATTCCTGGAATATAAAACATCGTATTTATTGCAAGAAGTAAATACTAAAGTGGTATGACAGCAAAATCTGTCTAAACCAGGATCTGCATGTACATTGATAATGTAGCTTCTTGAAGGAGTTGGCTGCTTAGTATTAAACCATTTCATTTTTCTGCAAATGTTACATTAGTCTTAAAAAACATTTCCTGCACATAATCCTCGTAAGAGTGTGAGAAAATAGATAAAGCTTTCAGATAATAAGGCTACGTAATAGAGGCTGTAGTACAATAAAACAATAGAAGTTGGACATCTGAGGTCACTATGTTGTTAAACTAAATTAGTAGAAGTTTAACACCCAAAGACACTTTTTGTTACATAAGATTGCGCTACACCTTTTCGCATTGGCCGTTACAGACCCCATAGAATATTTAGACCTATACGTATTCATATTTCTCTGGTACATCCAGGAATCTATCATCAAAACCTATCATTAAAACACAATCGGCTGAGTATTTCTTTATATTTCAGTCTGTCTATTTATAAAACATCAATTATGATAAATGGTTAAGGATGTGTATGCAATTGATGTTTCCAATGAATAAAATCGTCTCATACACACTTATCTTTATAGGTACAACTTCCATGAAATTCTGTGATATTGTTGACAATTCACCTCTCGATGCATGCAACACCTGGAAATGAATGTGGCCCTCTAATGTTATCACAAGTTTATAGACACTTGAACAATTAAAGAATAAAAGCACTACCTCCAAGTACACCATATGTCACAATCAGCACATCTACAGTCCGCGCAAATACACTACATAAGCACGAAACGGACACTATGATTCCTCCGGTAACTATGGCAACGCGGCAACTATACTGGTCCACTATGATACTGGCAACTGGTCCTGTAAATCGACACAACAGTCGCAGTAGGTAAGAATGTGTTCAACCGACTCCATCCAGTCGATTTATTTCGTAAATCACATGTGCTTTCGGTTTGCATTTGTTGATCACATGTCGGTTTGCATTTTTTTTTATCAAATGTCGGCTTGCATTTGTTAATCACATGTTATATCGGTTTGTATTTGTTAATCACATGTTAAATCGGTTTGTATTTGTTAATCACATGTTATATCGATTTGCATTTGTTAATCAAATAATATATCGGTTTGCACATACTTGACTATTTCAGACATTTCCCAAGAGTTATCCGATAATTGCCCCTGCTGAGTTTGAGATATTGGAGATGAATCCAATTACTTCCCTTAGACCGGGATAAAACATACAGGTATGGTCCCGCTTCGACACTAAAATTAAGTAGGCGTGACGTGTTATATATGCCCTCGGGTGCAAATTGACAGGATCTTATATATGTCCTTGTTTTGATAAGCACGTTTTGGTGATTTTGATGTGTAGTATTAAAAAAGAAATTATTGAATTTGACTTAAACCCTAAAATCATTTGATTAAATTTAATGTGTAAAATATAACATAGATTAATGATTTTAAGTACAAATTTCAATATAATTTGATATAGTTTATTTTATTATCAATCAACAGATGAAGATTGACTATTTTGTGTTACTATAAATAAATAAAATTATTACGGTTAATTAGACAGATGACAATGAGACATAATGTCGTAAATCAACCATCACAGAGACTTTATTTTTAAACTTATTTATTTTTTCTTCGATTGTGAAACAAGTTCTTACAACTTAGGAAAATCACGTTTGAAGTCTTCATTGGTATGACCAGTAAAAGCTGTCTTGCTCAAAGACACCACACATAGCCGTAGCGGAAGATCGAATCCACGACCCTCCGATCATGGTTCGGTGCTCTATCACTGGACCACGCGCTCCACTAATCAAAGAGACTGGTGCCGGGCGGGGATTCGAACTCACGATAGTCAGATTATTACGGTTATATAAATTTTTTGTTTGAAACGGACATCTGTATATTAGCGCATATGTTTTCAATAAAGCCTAAAACGGTAGTTTACCATAATTCTTTTTTAACACTTAATCTTCTTTTAAGAACCACGTGTTATAATGAGTTATAGAAGATCCGGCCCCATGTAAATCCTGCCCCGTTATTAAACCAGCCCCTGGATGAAACGTTCTTGGAATATCCGGCCCCATTTAGCATGGAAAATCCGGTCCCACATTAATTTTAAAAATAATATTATTTATTATTTGGTATTTCTAATGAAATATTGGAAAGTTATTAGATAGTTTGAAACGCACATATTAATTACTGCGGGATTGTTATTGAAATATTACTCATAACGGGAATTATATAGTGCATACAATAACCAATGACTGTTAATGAAAAGTAGCAAATTTTGGGAATTAAACATGTATGATTTATAATTCAATTAGATAATGTTTTAATTAATATAATCATAAACAATGAATATCATTATATACATCTCTCTCCCTCGTTCTATCTCTCAAGACGATACTTTTAAAAAGATAAATACAGGAAAAAATCAACACAAAAAATATATTAAAATTAATAAATATATGATATCGGTTATAAGTTTGTCATTAATCATTACAATTTCTTGAAAGAAGACAAGAAAAAAATGGATCGCCTATTATCAGGAAACAGTAACATGGTAGTATGCAATTAATTTTGGTGAATAGCAACGTCAACATCTTAACGGGATCAAATATTCCTGATATAAAGGATTTTGCGTTCATTCAATATAATTGTATTGTAATTGGAAATAATGTCACCACTGTATCCTGTTAATATCTATTGAGTGTGTCATCTTGAGTTAGGTTGGTTTGTAAAATAGCATGTATTTATGCAAACCTTTAAATGCGTCTTTAGTTTTGAAAGATATTTTTAAATGATTGAAGTGCATTCTATTTTGTATATTTGTGGTAATCTGAGACAAAATTGTCAATCGTATTTGAATTTCGTCTTTCTGTCAATATGATAGAAAAAATATCGGGTATTTTTCCATATCGTGTAGTATCATAATAGCTCTCTGTTCAATAGACAATTAATTCAATGTTCAGCAGACAGTCGCGTGATTTGGGTATGTAATGTTAACGATTCAAAATGCCATGAGACACAACTTAACCTTACTGTGCACATATTTGTAGTGTTTGTATAATCATACGTTATTCAATAAGTGTTGTACGTTGAAAAACTAATTCAAAATGTGATGTTAATAACTAGCTATTTGATAAGATGAGATGATCGTGGACACAAAGAACAGAATAAATTATATTTGATACGAGTATTTTAAAGGTGTGCAGTTTAGATAGTGTTTCTAAACTTCGTATTTAAAGTTTGTATGCAATGTCTCATGATGAAAAGGTAGTTTTATGTTAAAATGATGTGTGTTTTTGTCAAAGGCAAATAGATTACTGTATTCATTATCAACGTAGATTAATACAACTATTCTTTATTTACACATGCATAATTAAAAAAGTATTGATCTGCAATCATCTGTAGTATGTTGAAAATGGTGGATATTTATCCCCTGGATAAATACCAACATATATGTTAAACAAAATGAATCACGTTGTTTCCTTTGTGTAGCCTGTTATTAATAAAAGTAAATGTTGTTGTTTTTGTTGTATAATATCTTACAAAATCAAAAGCAAATTGCTTTCCAATGTTACATTTCCACAGTTTCAATAGTTGTGATGTATGAACAAACTGTTGATTTGGTTGTACAATGTGCGACACAAATTATCAAGTTTACCGTGTTTATGTGTATTTCATAAATATTTTAATGTAATCATATACATTTTATGTATGTATTGTTTATGATAAATAACCCTAATATGCTATAAAAATAAAGATGTGGGGCCGGATGGACCATGCTGAATGCGGCCGGATTCTTCCAGGGGCCGGATAATCTTGGGGCCGGATTCTGCATAGGCGTTTTGGAATGAAGCCGGATTTTCCAGGTGCCATTATAATATCATAAGGTTATGTTGTTACAACAGATTAATATTTTTCGCATACCAGTTCAATATAGGAGAGAATCTATTTTGAAAACTTAAACTTAAAACTGCACATAAGTTAAAAAAATATTAAGTTGTTTAAAGAATTATCGCCGATACATTTCATTAATAAAGCCATCGCATAATTGAGAAATACACAATTTTGAAAACCGTTAACATTTTCCCTCCCGTTTTATTATTTGTTTATAAATTTGAATTTGTTATCAATTTATCTGAATATCTATGTTAAATCAAATAGCTAATTTTAAAAAAACAAAAACAAACTTGTGTTAAAATATAATTACTCAACTACATCCTAGCAAATTATATTATTACCCCCAATAAAAGTTTTGTCTCCGGGCAGGGGTAGTTGTAAATTAAAGTCATAAATAAGCACTGGCTTATTCCATTGTTTGAAATTTGAAAAACAGACAGGGGGGGGGGGGAAAGGGCTCTGTTTTTGTTGTTGTACATGACTATTAGATTTACATATTACTTTACTGATCTTAGGAAAACGTTTAAATTCAATATGCTGTAATATTTATAAACATTTGATATTGGTTTATCATAACTAACTTGTATTGAGTTAATTACAGCAGAGACATAATACATCTTATTATGTCTCTGATTACACGATATCAATGCGATGACTATAAAACAAACATAAAAATACACAAAATGAAACATGTTTGCAGTTAAAATATCTATTTCAGAACGGATAACTAAACTAAATGAAGTAATCTCAGTACCTTTAAAACTACACATAACTTGCAATACCACCATGTGTATATAAACATGTCGGGACTGACCAACATCTGCCGGCTGATATAGCGACATACATGCTGTATTTTATTGGGTACAGTGATATGCTGTATTGGGTACAATAGTACGCTCTATTGAACATACAGAAAATAAATCAGAATTACATTTTGTCTCCTTTTCAAATCAAAATGGAAGCAAGATGCAATTATTATATTTTCTATATCTAAATATCATCGTAAAGAGAATTTCATTTGCTATAAATGTATACGTTGTAATAGGTTAGGAAAAAAATACAACTAAGGTTTATAAGACATTAAAAGTGGCCGAACACGTGTTTTGAGTACGTTTTATATAAAACATATAAGGAGCATATATGCTGTTATTAAATTAAAAAAGGAATCAAGAAGACATAAACTTATTTTAATTTTTATCTTATCAAAATAAAGGTTACATTTTTAACTTAATGGCTAGACGTTGTAATAGGTCGGCAATTTAATAATGAAAAAGTTATAACGATAAAATTAAATTTCTCCTATATGTTTCTATGTAAACCAAATATCACGGTTTAGCCAGGTAAGTAATAAAAACCGCCGATATCAAGGGGATAACTGCTCTCGATAAGCCAGTGGGATGTCTGAAATAGTCCCACATGATTTGTTAATCACATATTATATCAGTTTGTATTTGTTGATCACATGTTATGTCGGTTTGCATTTGTTGATCACATGTTATAGCGGTTTGCATTTGTTGATCACATGTTATATCGGTTTGCATTTGTTGATCACATGTTATATCGGTTTGCATTTGTTAATCACATGTTATATCTGTTTGCATTTGTTAATCACATGTTATAACGGTTTGCATTTGTTGTTCATATGTTATATCGGTTTGTATTTGTTAATCACATGTTAAATCGGTTTGCATATGTTAATTATATGTTAAATCGGTTTGCATTTATTGATCACATGTTATGTCGGTTTGTATTTGTTAATCACAGGTTATATCGGTTTGCATTTGTTAATCACATGTTATATCGGTTTGCATTTATTGATCACATGTTATATCGGTTTGCATTTGTTTATAACATGTTATATCGGTTTGCATTTATTGATCATATATTATGTCGGTTTGCATTTATTGATCACATGTTTAATCGGTTTGCATTTATTGATCACATGTTAAATCGGTTTGTATTTGTTAATCACATGTTATATCGGTTTGTATTTATTGATCACATGTTATATTGGTTTTTATTTGTTGATCACATGATATATCGGTTTGTATTTGTTAATCACATGTTAAATCGGTTTGCATTTGTTAATCACATGTTATATCGGTTTGTATTTGTTAATCACATGTTATATCGGTTTGTATTTATTAATCACATGTTAAATCGGTTTGCATTTGTTAATCACATGTTATATCGGTTTACATTTGTTGATCACATATTATATCGGTTTGCATTTGTTGATCACATGTTATATCGGTTTGCATTTGTTGATCACATGTTAAATCGGTTTGCATTTGTTGATCATATGTTATATCGATTGGCATTTGTTGATCACATGTTATATTGGTTTGCATTTGTTAATCACATGTTAAATTGGTTGGCATTTGTTGATCACATGTTATATCGGTTTGTATTTATTGATCACATGTTATATCGGTTTGCATTTGTTAATCATATGTTATATAGGTTTGTATTTATTGATCACATGTTATGTCGGTTTGCATTTATAATCACATGTTATATCGGTTTGCATTTGTTGATCACATGTTATATCGGTTTGCATTTATTGATCACATGATATATCGGTTTGTATTTGTTAATCAAATGTTAAATCGGTTTGCATTTGTTAATCACATGTTATATCGGTTTGTATTTATTGATCACATGTTATATCGGTTTTTATTTGTTGATCACATGATATATCGGTTTGTATTTGTTAATCACATGTTAAATCGGTTTGCATTTGTTAATCACATGTTATATCGGTTTGTATTTATTAATCACATGTTAAATCGGTTTGCATTTGTTAATCACATGTTAAATCGGTTTGTATTTGCTAATCACATGATATATCGGTTTGTATTTGTTAATCACATGTTATATCGGTTTGTATTTATTAATCACATGTTAAATCAGTTGTACTCAGTTGTACGCTCATCAATTAAATATAATGGTCAGACAACAACCGAACAAGTTCATTCGCAACTAGGGGTAAAGCAAGCGGACCCAAGCTCTGCTTTAATGTTTATGATGTTCGTAAATGATATAATGGCTAATATAAATACGGATTTAAATGATATTTTCTCAATTGAAGATATCAAACGTTTTCTTATTCTCTATGCAGACGACCAAGTCTTATTTGCAACATCTCCGTCATCATTACAGTTAATGCTTAAGGACATAGAAAATTATTGTAATACGTACAGATTAAAAATCAATACAAGTAAAACTAAAGTTATGATATTTCAAAAAAGTGGCAGGCACATATCATATGACTTCTACTTATACAATAGAAGATTAGAATTAGTATCGTCGTTTAAATACTTGGGTGTTACATTTTTCAAAAACAGTGTATGTAATAGGACACAAACATGTATAGCGGAACATGCATCTAAATCTATGTACAGTCTGTTTTCGATTTTTAATCAATACGAATTTTAAACAAAAGAAAAATGTAACATGTTTGATAAACTAGTCTCTTCTGTATTAAATTATTGTTCTGAAGTCTGGGGTGCAAATGATGGAGAAGATATCGAACTTGTACATACAAAATTTTGCAGAAAAATACTTATTGTTTATAAGTCAACCAATCTTGAAGGCCTGTATGGAGAATTAGGTAGAGTACCACAAAAAATAATAAGAAAAATAATTATGATTCGTTACTGGATACGAATTATAAAATTAAATAATAACTCTAAAAATAGTATATAATATGCTAAAGGATGACGCCAATAACAATATCAATTATAATGGTCTTAACTGGGCATCTCAAATAAAAAATATCCTGGAAACCCTAGGGCTGAATAATTTATGGGAAAACCAAGAACATAATACTGATATAATATTAGAATTACTCAAAACACGTATACTTGATCAATATAAACAATCATGGTATAGTACTATAAATAACTCCCAAAGACTATTATCTTATTGTCGATTTAAACACAATTTTATCTTAGAACCATATCTTGATATCATACAAGAAAATAAGTTTAAAATTGCACTAAGTAGATTCAGGCTATCGTCACATAACTTAGAAGTAGAACGAGGGCGATATACAAACGTGGCTCGAGTCGATAGAGTTTGTAAAATATGTAATTGCAATTGTATTGAAAATGAGTATCATTTTTTACTTGTTTGTCCTTCATACAGAAACTTACGAAAACAATACATGAGGCCGTATTATTGCAAATGGCCAAGATTAAATAAATTTGATAATCTCATGACGTCAGAAAATAAAAAAGAAATATTAAATCTTTCGAAATTCATATACTTTGCAAATAAACAAAGAAATGACCTAGAACAACAACATTGCCATTCCCAGCAGTAAATGTTAACATTAATTAACCATCATGTCTTTTAAAACCATTGAACAATCTTTTGAATATTTAGTTTAAAGCTTTCTCTTTGTTGTAATTTTAAAATAAAATTGTTGTATTTCATTCTATATTTTCTATCGCATTGTATTGTATGTAATATGTAGGCTAAAAGCATATTGTGTTTGCTTAATGCTGAATAAAATTTGTTCTTGTTCTTGTTCTTGTTCTTGTTCTTGTTCTATTAAGACTTCAGTTTTTTTACTAGATTTTACCTCATTGGATATTCATTTGAATATTTACGCTCACAAAATGATGCCAATGATAGTGGATGGGCGAAAATCATAAATGGCAACTGAGTAAATTAGGATATTATTTCTCGACACTCTCGATTCATACGGTCGAAAATGCAAGAGAATAGTTTGGCAGGCATACTGATTTATACTGGATCCGTGTGAATGATTTGACGACAGAGCAATACTGATGTTTACACTCCCAAAGAATCGGTTGAGTAGTTAAATTCTCTTGAGAAATGAATAGTTTATTTTGTTGAAAGTTCAAGAGATATGAACTTACATTTAACATGTGCAAAGTAAATGAACATTGAAGTGGGTCGAGTAAACTTTGCTGGTTTTTCAACAAATAAAGTTCATTTATTACATCTATATTATAAATTCAATCGTATAACATAGCACGTTTAACATAGCAAGTATGATAGCACGTATGATAGCAGGTATGCTCCGATAAATTATAAGATGCTACCTTGAATAAACGTTGATTAACTGAACAGCACAAACTACGCGTCTTCTACAACAGTACAAAGTACGCTTCTTCTACAACAGCACAAACTACGCGTCTTCTGCAACAGCACAAACTTAGCATCTTTTACAACAGTACCAACTACGCTTCTTCTACAAAAGCACACACTACGCGTCTTCTACAATAGCACAAACTATGCGTCTTCTAAAGCAGGACAAACTAAGCGTCCTCTACAACAGTATAAACTACGCTTCTTCTACAACAGCACAAACTACGCATCTTCTACAACAGCACAAACTGTGCGTCTTTTACAATAGCACGAAATAAGCGTTTTCAACAACAGTACAAACTACGCTTCTTCTACAACAGCACAAACTATGCGTCTTCTACAACAGCACAACCTACGCTTCTTCTACAATAGCACAATCTAAGCGTCTTCAACAACAGTATAAACTACGCTTCTTCTACAACAGCACAAACTAAGCGTCTTCTACAATAGCACAAACTAAACGTCATTAACACGAGTATAAACTACGCTTCTTCTACAACAGCACAATATGATCACAAACTACGTGTCTTCTACAATAGGACAAACTACGCTTCTTCTACACAGCACAAACTACGCGTCTACTACAACAGCACAAACTAAGCGTCTTCTACAATAGCACAAACTAAACGTCATCAACACGAGTATAAACTACGCTTCTTCTACAACAGCACAATATGATCACAAACTACGTGTCTTCTACAATAGGACAAACTACGCTTCTTCTACACAGCACAAACTACGCGTCTACTACAACAACACAAACTATGCTTCTTCTACAATAGCACAAACTAAACATCCTCTACAATAGCACAAACTACACGTCATCTACAATAGTAAAAACTATGAGTCTTCTACAACAGCACAAACTACGCATCTTCTACAATAGAACAAACTACACGTCTTCTACAATACCACAAACTAAGCGTCTTCTACAACAGTACAAACTACGCTTCTTCTACAATAGCACAAACTACACCTCTTCTACAACAGCACAAACTACGTGTCTTCTACACAATGATACGTCATGAACAATTTTGCCTGCCCGACACTATAATCATGCCCGACGCTATGTTGTTTAGTCCTATGGAAATATTGACAAAACATCAAGAATGACAGAAACAATCACTACAGATAATTCAATAGATCACAACAATACCTCAGAATAAAGTTTGTAAGTACCCTATGGCGGTGCAGAATGTCAAGAACATTCAATAAAAATGTTTTAAGACAATATTTTAACCATAGCATGATGCTTACCTAGCAAACATAACAGAGCTGAGTTCAAAGACAATACTAATGTTGTTTTCGCCTTGTCGTCATGGTAACAATCTAGCAACGCAACGTACAACACACCTGACATGTAAACTGTTGTTGATATCATTGCGCACCCACAATACACTGCAACCAGCACAGGCCACGCCCATCCGCTATCAATGTCCCGTAACCGTTTATGTGACGTCATTTTAGGTACCGTACCCGTCATCACCTAATCAAATATGGTCAAAAATAATTGTTCCATGCGATTCTCATATGAAACAAATATTGTAAATGATAAAGATATGACATATAAATATGATACTCATATAAACCTGGCGTGTGATAATTATAACAATATAGTATATGATAATCCTTGAAATCTACAGAATCATGTTAGGATCATGAGAAGCTCACCCTATCAGCGATGTGAGATCAATCATCCTCGCGGTTTCGCAAATCTTTTAGAGGAATTAAAAATACGGGCGCGAGATATTATTTAGAATAGTACTCGCAATTCGGTAGGTCGGAGGGAATAGAAATATCCGTAATATATTTAAAGATGTCTTGTGTCAAAGAAAAAAAATCCGTTATTTTCAGTAGAATATAAAAGAAATATGAGAGAAATTGTGTGCCCCTTATTTTCTATACCGTTAAACGGTTATTGAACTGCTTTCTTCATTCCCCTACCGTTTTTCAGGTGTTACAAAATTACACTACATGGATTTCCCCCTATAATTTTAATAGATCAAGTTCTTACCCTCATTCTATTTATAAGAGAAGTTTATAGTATAACAGCGCATCAGAAAGACGATAAGAAGTTAATTAATATTAGTAAGGATCTGTCTTACCATATAGGAAGACACCTTTGCCCAATACAGTAAGTTAATACTGAGTGGACACTAGAGGGCGCTGGATAGAATGTGGAGAAGGGCGAGTTTGAATATAGAAAACTTATGATCAGAGAGTTTGATAACATAGAGGAAAGAAGATGTCACTGTAGTAAGGACCTGGGCTGCTTTTTAGTTTATTTTGATACAAATAAATTTAGTAAGTATTAATTAACTTTCTTATATTAAAACTATACAAGGTACATACATGCCTGTCACAAGTATCCAATACATTAATCAGTCTAGAACACAAAATCAAGAGAATTCAATGAGATATCTCGTGCAACTCTCGCATGTTTGTTACAACGAGTACAGAACGAAGAACCGGGACTGGCTTCATGTCCTTGCGAAAGATGAGATTCTTCTGGTCCAATAAGTTTCCATATAAATCCCGTATGAATACAGCACGTTTGTAATAAACATTATTGAGTTTTGTGTAGGTGTATTTCATATTTAAATAACTAGATAACTATAATGAACTCGACTCTTAAACTGTTTTACCGAAACGCATGAAAGATCAACAAAATTACCTGTTCTCATATCCTATATCCAAATACGTGAACGACAATAAGAAATTCAGTGAGAATGTGATATTAACAAGAGTCAACATCCATCTATGTGTAATTGTGGCTTACAAAAAACCTATCAGACACACGCGAACCAGTGGGAGATGATCAATGAGTTTGTACTTTATAATAAATTAATGACTTGTTTTCTTGCACGCTCAGTTTATTACTGATTTATATATGCATTTTATAACAATTAAGTATACAATAATTTGTAAACGTCTGTATCTTATAGCATCATTAATGAGTAGTCAACACTGCAATGTGTACCATGTGTCGCTTACACACTCACCAGTGTCACAACGCAAAAATCCTGCATTTTGATTCATGATTATTTTTTAAGTTTTTCCTTAACAAGGCAGGAGTACCGAAATGAATTCTTTGTTCGAAACGGCATTTAAACATTCAAGTTGTTCTTATTTAAGTGGTTTAGTGAATCCGAGAGATGGTGTCCATTTCGTTTTTATGCCTTAATCAGAATATAGATAGAGTATATAACATTGTTAAATCATTGTTCAGAATATGGTGGTTATAACATTGTTAAACCATTGTTCAGAATATGGTGGATATAACATTGTTAAATCATTGTTCAGAATAAAGAGGATGTAACATTGTTAAACCATTGTTCGGAATATAGAGGATGTAACATTGTTAAATCATTGTTCAGAATATGGAAGATGTAACATTGTTAAATCATTGTTCAGAATATAGAGGATATAACATTGTTAAATCATTGTTCAGAATATGGAGGATGTAACATTGTTAAATCATTGGTCAGAATAAAAAGGATGTAACATTGTTAAATCATTGTTCAGAATATGGAGGATATAACATTGTTAAATCATTGTTCAGAATATAGAGAATGTAACATTTTTAAATCATTGTTCAGGATATGGAGGATGTAACATTGTTAAATAATTGTTCAGAATATGGTGGATGTAACATTGTTAAACCATTGTTCAGAATATGGAGGATATAACATTGTTAAATCATTGTTCAGAATATAGAGGATGTAACAGTTTTAAATCATTGTTCAGAATATAGAGGATGTAACATTGTTAAATCAGTGTTCAGAATATGGAGGATGTAACATTGTTAAATCATTGTTCAGAATATAGAGGATGGAACATTGTTAAAACATTGTTCAGAATATAGAGGATGAAACATTGTTAAATCATTGTTCAGAATAAAGAGGATATAACATTGTTAAATCATTGTTCAGAATATGGAGGATGTAACATTGTTAAATCAGTGTTCAGAATATGGAGGATCTTACATTGTTAAACCATTGTTCAAAATATAGAGGATGGAACATTGTTAAACCATTGTTCAGAATATAGAGGATGAAACATTGTTAAATCATTGTTCAGAATAAAGTGGATATAACATTGTTAAACCATTGTTCAGAATATAGAGGATGAAACATTGTTAAATCATTGTTCAGAATATGGTGGATGTAACATTGTTCAATCATTGTTTAGAATATGGAGGATATAACATTGTTAAACCATTGTTCAGAATATAGAGGGTGAAACAATGTTAAATCATTGTTCAGAATAAAGAGGATATAACATTGTTAAATCATTGTTCAGAATATGGTGGATATAACATTGTTAAATCGTAGTTCAGAATATAGAGGATGTAACATTGTTAAAATCATTGTTCAGAATATGGAGGATATAACATTGTTAAATCATTGGTCAGAATATAGAGGATAAAACATTGTCAAATCATTGTTCAGAATATGGTGGATATAACATTGTCAAATCATTGTTCAGAATATGGTGGATATAACATTGTTTAACGATTGTTCAGAATATGGAGGATATAATATTGTTAAATCATTGTTCAGAATATGGAGGATATAACATTGTTTAACGATTGTCTAGAATATAGAGGATGTAACATTGTTAAATCATTGTTCAGAATATGGAGGATATAACATTGTTTAACGATTGTTCAGAATATAGAGGATATAACATTGTTAAATCATTGTTCAGAATAGGGTGAATATAACATTGTTAAATATTAGTTCAGAATATGGAGGATATAACATTGTTAAACCATTGTTCAGAATATGGAAGATATAACACTGTTAAATCATTGTTCAAAATATGGAAGATATAAAATTGTTAAATCATTGTTCAGAATAAGGAGGATATAACATAGTTGAACAATTGTTCAGAATATAGAGGATATAACATTGTTAAATCATTGTTCAGAATATGGAGGATATAACATTGTTAAACCATTGTTCAGAATATAGAGGATGTAACATTGTTAAACCATCGTTCAGAATATGAAAGAT
This sequence comes from Panopea generosa, assembly GCA_029582155.1. NCBI lineage: Eukaryota > Metazoa > Mollusca > Bivalvia > Adapedonta > Hiatellidae > Panopea > Panopea generosa. The sequence continues at coordinate 3,642,416 of CM055911.1, forward strand.
ATAAAATTGTTAAATCATTGTTCAGAATAAAGAGGATGTAACATTGTTCAGAATATGGACGATATAACATTGGTAAATCATTGTTCAGAATAAAGAGGATATAACATTGTTAAATCATTGTTCAGAATATGGAGGATATAACATTGTTAAATCATTGTTCAGAATATGGAAGATATAACATTGTTAACTCAATGTTCAGAATATAGAGGATATAACATTGTTAAATCATTGTTCAGAATAAAGAGGATATAACATTGTTAAATCATTGTTCAGAATATGGAGGATATAACATTGTTAAATCATTGTTCAGTATATGGTAGATATAACATTGTTAAACCATTGTTTAGAATATGGAGGATATAACATTGTTAAATCATTGCTCAAAATATAGATTATGTAACATAATTTGTTTAGAATATGGTGGATATAACATTGTTAAATCATTGTTCAGAATATAGAGGATGTAACATTGTTAAACCATTGTTCAGAATATGGAGGAAGTAACATTGTTAAATCATTGTTCAGAATATGGTGGTTATAACATTGTTAAACCATTGTTCAGAATGTGGTGGATGTAACATTGTTAAATCATTGTTCAGAATATGGAGGATATAACATTGTTAAACCATTGTTCAGAATATGGAGGATATAACATTGTTAAATCATTGTTCAGAATATAGATTATGTAACATTATTTGTTTAGAATATGGTGGATATAACATTGTTAAATCATTGTTCAGAATATAGAGGATGTAACATTGTTAAACCATTGTTCAGAATATGGAGGAAGTAACATTGTTAAATCATTTTTCAGAATATGGTGGTTATAACATTGTTAAACCATTGTTCAGAATGTGGTGGATGTAACATTGTTAAATCATTGTTCAGAATATGGAGGATATAACATTGTTAAACCATTGTTCAGAATGTGGAGGATGTAACATTGTTAAATCATTGTTCAGAATATAGAGGATGTAATGGAGGATACAACATTGTTAAATCATTGTTCAGAATATAGAGGATGTAATATTGTTTAATCATTGTTCAAAATATAGAGGATATAACATTGTTAAGCCATTGTTCAGAATATAGAGTATGTAACATTGTTATATCATTGTTCAGAATATAGAGGATGTAACATTGTTTATTTAGTATATGGTGGATACAACATTGTTAAATCATTGTTCAGAATATAGAGGATGTAACATTGTTAAATCATTGTTCGGAATATGGTGGATAAAACATTGTTAAACCATTGTTCAGAATAGGTGGATATATCATTGTTTAATCATTGTTCAGAATATGGAGGAAATAACATTGCTAAATCATTGTTCAGAATATGGAGGATATAACATTGTTAAATCATTGTTCAGTATATGGTAGATATAACATAATTAAACCATTGTTCAGAATATGGAGGATATAACATTGTTAAATCATTGTTCAGAATATAGATTATGTAACATTGTTTGTTTAGAATATGGTGGATATAACATTGTTAAATCATTGTTCAGAATATGAAGGAAGTAACATTGTTAAATCATTGTTCACAATATAGAGTATGTAACATTATTTTGTTTAGAATATGGTCGATATAACATTGTTAAATCATTGTTCAGAATATAGAGGATGTAACATTGTTAAATCATTGTTCATAATATGGAGGATACAACATTGTTAACTCATTGTTCAGAATATGGTGGTTATAACATTGTTAAACCATTGTTCAGAATTTGGTGGATGTGACATTTTTAAATCATTGTTCAGAATATGGAGGATATAACATTGTTAAACCATTTTTCAGAATATAGAAGATGTAACATTGTTAAATCATTGGTCAGAATATAGAGGATGTAATGGAGGATATAACATTGTTAAATCATTGTTCAGAATATGGAGGATGTAACATTGTTAAATCATTGTTCAGAATAAAGAGGATATAACATTGTTAAATCATTGTTCAGAATATGGAAAATATAACATTGTTAACTCATTGTTCAGAATATGGAGGATATAACATTGTTAAATCATTGTTCAGAATATGGAGGATATAACATTGTTAAATCATTGTTCAGAATATAGAGGATATAACATTGTCAAATCATTGTTCAGAATATAGAGGATATAACATCGTTAAATCATTGTTCAGAATATGGAGGATGTATTATTTTTAATGATTATTCAGGATATGGTGGATATAGCATTGTTAACTTATTGTTCAGAATATAGAGGATATAACATTGTTAAATCATTGTTCAGAATATAGAGGATATAACATTGTTAAATCATTGTTCAGAATAAAGAGGATGTAACATTGTTAAATCATTGTTCAGAATAAAGAGGATATAACATTGTTAAATCATTGTTCAGAATATGGAGGATATAACATCGGTAAATCATCGTTCAGTATATGGTAGATATAACATTGTTAAACCATTGTTCAGAATATGGAGGATATAACATTGTTAAATCATTGTTCAGAATATGGATTATGTAACATTGTTTGTTTAGAATATGGAGGAAGTAACATTGTTAAATCATTGTTCAGAATAGAGAGGATGTAACATTGTTAAACCATTGTTCAGAATATGGAGGAAGTAAGATTGTTAAATCATTGTTCAGAATATGGTGGTTATAACATTGTTAAACCATTGTTCAGAATGTGGTGGATGTAACATTTTTAAATCATTGTTCAGAATATGGAGGATATAACATTGTTAAACCATTGTTCAGAATAAAGAGGATGTAACATTGTTAAACCATTGTTTAGAATATAGAGGATGTAATGGAGGATACAACATTGTTAAATCATTGTTCAGAATATAGTGGATGTAACATTGTTTAATCATTGTTCAGAATATAGAGGATATAACATTGTTAAACCATTGTTCAGAATATAGAGGATGTAACATTGTTATATCATTGTTCAGAATATAGAGGATGTAACATTGTTTGTTTAATATATGGTGGATATAACATTGTTAAATCATTGTTCAGAATATAGAGGATGTAACATTGTTAAATCATTGTCCGGAATATGGTGGATATAACATTGTTAAACCATTGTTCAGAATATAGAGGATATAACATTGTCAAATCATTGTTCAGAATATAGAGGCTATAACATTGTTAAATCATTGTTCAGAATATGGAGGATGTATTATTTTTAACAATTATTCAGGATATGGTGGATATAGCATTGTTAAACCATTGTTCAGAATATAGAGGATATCACATTGTTAAATCATTGTTCAGAGTAATGAGGATATAACATTGTTAAATCATTGTTGAGAATATTGAGGATTTAACATTGTTTAACGATTGTTCAGAATATGGTGGATATAACATTGTTAAACCATTGTTCAGAATAGGTGGATATATCATTGTTTAATCATTGTTCAGAATATGGAGGATATAACATTGTTAAAACATTGTTCAGAATATGGTGGATGTAACATTGTTAAATCATTGTTCAGAATAAAGAGGATGTAACATTGTTAAATCATTGTTCAGAATAAAGAGGATATAACATTGTTAAACCATTGTTCAGAATATGGTGGATGTAACATTGTTATATCATTGTTCAGAATATAGAGGATGTAACATTGTTTAATCATTGTTCAGTATATGGTAGATATAACATTATTAAACCACTGTTCAGAATATGGAGGATATAACATTGTTAAATCCTTGTTCAGAATATAGATTATGTACCATTGTTTGTTCAGAATATGGTGGATATAACATTGTTAAATCATTGTTCAGAATATAGAGGATGTAACATTGTTAAATCATTGTTCAGAATATGGAGGAAGTAACATTGTTAAATTATTGTTCAGAATATAGAGTATGTAACATTATTTTGTTTAGAATATGGTGGATATAACATTGTTAAATCATTGTTCAAAATATAGAGGATGTAACATTGTTAAATCATTGTTCAGAATATGGAGGATACAACATTGTTAAATCATTTTTCAGAATATGGTGGATGTAACATTGTTAAATCATTGTTCAGAATATAGAGGATGTAACATTGTTAAATCATTTTTGAGAATATAGAGGATAAAACATTGTTAAACCATTGTTCAGAATAAAGAGGATGTAATTTTGTTATATCATTGTTCAGAATATAGAGGATATAACATTGTTTGTTTAGTATATGGTGGATATAAAATTGTTAAAACATTGTTCAGAATATAGAGGATGTAACATTGTTAAATCATTGTTCGGAATATGGTGGATATAACATTGTTAAACCATTGTATAGAATATAGAGGATATAACATTGTCAAATCATTGTTCAGAATAAAGAGGATATAACATTGTTAAATCATTGTTCAGAATATGGAGGATGTATTATTGTTTAACGATTATTCAGAATATGGTGGATATAGCATTTTTAAACCATTGTTCAGAATATAGAGGATATCACATTGTTAAATGATTGTTCAGAATAATGAGGTTATAACATTGTTAAATCATTGTTCAGAATATGGAGGATTTAACATTATTTAACGATTGTTTAAATATGGTGGATAAAACATTGTTAAACCATTGTTCATAATAAATAGATATATCATTGTTCAATCATTGTTCAGAATATTGAGGATATAACATTGTTAAAACATTGTTTAGAATATGGTGGATGTAACATTGTTAAACTATTGTTCAGAATATAGAGGATGTAACATTGTTTAACGATTGTTCAGAATATGGTGGATATAACATTGTTAAATCATTGTTCAGAATATGGAAGATATAACATTGTTTAACCATTGTTAAGAATATGGTGGATGTAACATTGTTAAACCATTGTTCAGAATATAGAGGATATTACATTGTTAAACCATTGTTCAGAATATGGTGGATATAACATTGTTAAACCATTGTTCAGAATGTGGTGGATGTAACATTGTTAAGTCATTGTTCAGAATATAGAGGATATAACATTGTTAAACCATGTTCAGAATATGGTGGATATAACATTGTTAAACCATTGTTCAGAATATGGAAGATATAACATTGTTAAACCATTGTTCAGAATATGGAAGATATAACATTGTTAAACCATTGTTCAGAATATGGAGGATATAACATTGTTAAACCATTGTTCAGAATATAGAGGATGTAACATTGTTAAACCATTATTCAGAATATAGAGTATGTAATGGAGGATACAACATTGTTAAATCATTGTTCAGAATATAGAGGATGTAACATTGTTTAATGATCGTTCAGAATATAAAGGATATTACATTGTTAAACCATTGTTCAGAATATAGAGGATGTAACATTGTTATATCATTGTTCAGAATATAGAGGATGTAACATTGTTCGTTTAGTATATGGTGGATATAACATTGTTAAATCATTGTTCAGAATATAGAGGATGTAACATTGTTAAATCATTGTTCGGAATATGGTGGATATAACATTGTTAAACCATTGTTAAGAATATAGAGGATATAACATTGTCAAATCATTGTTCAGAATATAGAGGATATAACATTGTTAAATCATTGTTCAGAATATGGAGGATGTATTATTTTTAACAATTATTCAGGATATGATGGATATAGCATTGTTAAACCATTGTTCAGAATATAGAGGATATCACATTGTTAAATCATTGTTCAGAGTAATGAGGATATAACATTGTTAAATCATTGTTGAGAATATTGAGGATTTAACATTGTTTAACGATTGTTCAGAATATGGTGGATATAACATTGTGAAACCATTGTTCAGAATAGGTGGATATATCATTGTTTAATCATTGTTCAGAATATGGAGGATATAACATTGTTAAAACATTGTTCAGAATATGGTGGATGTAACATTGTTAAATCATTGTTCAGAATAAAGAGGATGTAACATTGTTAAATCCTTGTTCAGAATAAAGAGGATTTAACATTGTTAAACCATTGTTCAGAATATGGTGGATGTAACATTGTTATATCATTGTTCAGAATATAGAGGATGTAAGATTGTTAAACCACTGTTCTGAATATAGAGGATATAACATTGTTAAATCAATGTTCTGAATATAGAGGATATAACATTGTTAAATCAATGTTCTGAATATGGAGGTTGTAATATTGATAAATCATTGTTCAGAATATAAAGGAAATAACATTGTTAAATCATTGTTCAGAATAAAGAGGATATTTCATTGTTTAACGATTGTTCAGAATATAGAGGATATAACATTGTTAAATCATTGTCTGAATATGGAGGAAGGAACATTGTTTAACTATTGTTCAGAATATAGAGGCTGCAACATTGTTAAATCATTGTCTGAAGATGGAGGAAGGAATATTGTTTAACCATTGTTCAGAATATATAGGATGTAACATTGTTAAATCATTGTTCTGAATATGGAGGTTGTTACAACATTTGAAATAGGTTATTAAGACCTGTGATCAAACATTTCAGAATATTATTACAAATATACATTAAATGACGGATGTAATAACTAATTGCATATATAAAGATTATGTTGTAACATATACTAGTATGGGATATGTTATATTAATATTTAATAGAATTACAAACACTGCCCCACTTTGGTACATGTTTGTTAACATATTTATTCATAAAAAAGGGATTTATTCATCAATTACTACTTCAATGATATGAGGATACTATATTTTATCTTAACAGTGTAGACTTAAACAATATTATTTCATTTGTTTGTTGTCAGTTCAACAATTAAATAGTTTTTAATATACTTGGGTTGATATGATAATAACTTTTAAAATATAAAGGTCATAAGTCCTGTATTCCAACTGACGTTATCCTTGTTTACTTTATATAGGATGAAAAGCATGACTCTAGTAATGACAACACCAACATGTTACGTATAACTACCTCGTACTTTGATTCCGTGTTGTTATTATTTTTTATTTCATGGAATTGTGGAAATAGTCTAATACTATTCGAATATAGAATACTGCCTAAGTGAGGCCCTTCTAGGAGGGCCCTGTTCCCTCTAAAATTAATGCCATTGTTCCCCAGATCTCAAAAAGTATTTATTTGCCATAGTCCCCCAAAAGAATTTTCCCCAGATCTCTAAAATGAGGACTTTGATTCCTGGAGCCCTGAAACTAATGGCCCATGTTTCCCAGATCTATAAAAATAATTGGTCATGTTCCCCAGATCTATAAAAATAATTGGTAATGTTCCCCAGATCTATAAAAATAATTGGTCATGTTCCCCAGATCTATAAAAATAATTGGTCATGTCCCCCAGATCTATAAAAATAATTGGTCATGTCCCCCAAATCTATAAAAATAATTGGTCATGTTCCCCAGATCTATAAAAATAATTGGTCATGTCCCCCAAATCTTCAAAACCCCTGTGCTCAATTGACCTGACGCTGACTGTCAATCAAACAAGTCGATCCAATCAGCGATCCATCATTTCTCTATTTTAGAAGTAAACAGATATATGTGTTTAGGTGTTAATTCGCTACATTCGCATCACATGCGAAAGGTCGTTGGAATCGATCCCCGGTCGGGTCACGCCAATTGAATAGTTGTACTAGAACGTCCTCGCGCTAGGTGCTTAAAATACTGTTCATTGGCGTAGGTTGCGGGGGCAGGAGGTGTATTTGGAGGTGCCAGCATATACCCTCCCCCCAATATTTTACTCTCTCCTCAGGTTGCCCTCACCCCCACTCACCCACCCAATAATTGAAACGCTCTTACGTCAATGCTGTCTCAAGTGGACATCGTGAACGCTTGCTAAACTATGACGTCAAAATGTCCTTGAAACAACTAATCAATTGTGCTGCTATTTAACGGACCCAATCGGGAGAGCTGGGTTACTTCTACAGACTTAAGGCATTAATACATGGTTTCAGACTTAAGCATTAGGAATATTGCATAATGTCGGGTAACGACAAGTATCACACATCTCCGCCGAATTTCATTCCGCACGCTTTACACGAATTAAAGTACTCAAGTATTGAACGCTGGGCTTTAGTTAATATTCCTAATGTGCTTGATATCATTGCAGCGTTTGGTTTATGTTATGCAACATTTAAAATTGACATGATACATTGTCCACAATATACTAGTATTGGTATTGTTTGACTTGTTGCCAATATTAAGCGCATGTAAAAATGAAATTCGACAAATAGAAAGTAGTACCTGTCGCGTATGATCATTTCGGCGGTGAACAAGACTGCTAATCTTGAACAGAGTTACATAAAGCCATGCAAAAATTGAAAAAGGGAAAATAAAACATGTTAACAAACAGACATGCAGTTTGTGAGATATCAAATGGCCTTAGGCCATTTTAATCAAGCGTTAGACATGGTTTGCAAACAAATAGTTTACATGGGAATGCTCTAAAACCTTACATAGTCTTTAAATCGCATCCACATGAAATTTAGGTAAAACATCAGAGTTTTTATCAACATTTGTGCATTTCGTACAAAATCAAGGGTAATTTCACATCCAGAACTTAGATATTAGTTTATAGTGTCACTTTATTCTTATTTCACTATTATAATCTTGTCGATTCCATGCTCTGATATCTCCCGAATCAGGTCTGTCCATCACCAATACAAAAGCAGAGAATTATACGTCTACCACACAAGTCATAACTAGTTAACACTTACAAAACTGTGACGTCATTTAGTTTCCCTGAAGCAACCGACCAATCAAAGGACGGAAATCTAAATGTTATAACGGCCTCAAAGAATCTGTTCTAGTATAATTATGAACAATCAACTTTTTAAAAAATATTTCTCAGAGAAACATTAATTATTTATCTGATTTTTTTTTAAATGTCTTGTTTGTTATACTCTATATTCAATTTGCTTGAAAGTATGTATTTTATTATTAATTACAGTCAATTACTATTTTAACAAATTCTACATCCTCTTATTTAATCAATGATCACAATAATTACTTATGATATAATGTTGCCATTTTTAATAAAATAATAATAAAACAATTGATATTTTAAAAAGGTCATGTCATTATTATTACGTTAGTAACTACAGTTAATATCTAATAAAAGTTATGTTTTTTTTGTGTTCAAGTAACAAATACTGTTACTAACAAAGTGCCATGTCCTTTTATCTTATTAATAATAACAGTAACATTTACTGTTACTATTTATAAATAAAAAAATTCTTCTACTTTTTATTCATTAATCAATAATCGTTACCATTGGACCAAAATTTCATGCACATTTTATTAAATTAATATTAACATTTGATTTAAAATCAGACAGATGTTGTTTTTTTATTCTTGTATTTATCAAAATAATAGTTACATTTATTTTTGTTTGAGCTAAATTTTGCGGCACCCTTTACCTTGATAACAGGTTGTTGATAGAGACAATGTTCTTATTTGGTATCTAGAAAACACATATGGTTGACTATATGACAGAATATTGTTGAAAACGGCGCTAAACACCATACACTGCCTAACAAGCACCACTTTTGTTGCTGTTGTTGTTGTTGCTGCTGCTGCTGTTGTTGTTGTTGTTGTTGTTGTAGTACGGCTGTGTATTATACCCTATCCTAGTCACAATATACAGAAACTTGGGATACCAGACCTCGAACTATCCTCTAAACGTAAAATGTCAAACGATGAAGGTTCTTGTACAATTTTCAAAGTATTTAATATGACCCAGCAGCGGATCTAACGAACGACCTTCGGTATGCGAGGCGAACACTTTACAACTTGACCGTCGCTGTGGTAGTTAAATTATGCTCTTTGTATATGAGAAATATTTGTTTCATGTTGAATACCGGATGTCTAAATCGCTTATAAACAAACATATTGAGACGATTTATACAAAGCATTCAAGCAAATTCCTGTGACATCTATATGTCCTACCGAATACATGTGACGTCAATATGTCCTACTGACTACCTGTGACGTCAATATGTACTACTGACTACATGTGACGTCAATATGTCCTACTACCGACTACCTGTGACGTCTATAAGTTCTACCGACTACCTGCGACGTCTATATGTCCTACCGACTACCTGTGACGTCTATATGTCCTACCGACTACATGTCATACCGACTACCTGTGACGTCTATATGTCCTACCGACTACCTATGGCATATGTATGCCCTACCGACTACCTGTGACGTCAATACGTCCTACCGACTACCTGTGACCTCTATACATCCTACCGAATACCTGTGATGGCAAGACGTCCTACCGACTACCTGTGACGTCAATACGTCCTACCGACTTCCTGTGACCTCTATACATCCTACCGAATACCTGTGATGGCAAGACGTCCTAACGATTACCTGTGACATTTGTATGCCCTACCGACTACATGTGACGTCAAAACGTCTAACCGACTACCTGTGACGTCAAAATGTCCTTTCGAATACCTCTGACGTCAATATTTCATACCGTCTGCCTGTGACATCTATATGTCCAACCGAATACCTGTGACGTCAATATGTTCTACCAACTACCTGTGACATCTATATGTTCTACCGACTACCTGTGATGTCAATACGTCCTACCGACTCCCTGTGTCGTCTTTAAGTCCTACCGACTACCTGTGAAGTCTATACGTCCTTGCAAATACATGTGACGTCAATATGTCCTACCGAATACATGTAACGTCAATATGTCCTACCGATTACCTTCAGTGTAAAATACTGGAAAAAAATCATACATCGCATGTTTAATTTTCTGATCAACTAAGTGAAGAAGGGTCAAAATGAAAATTCCAGAACGATGAAAATGATCATGTAACATTTGAAAAAAAAGGCATGAAAGTGCTGACTAAGTGCAATAACTGATTCTTTTAAAACGTCAGTAACCAGTGTGGACTCCATTTTAACGAATGCATTCCTGAATACGTCATCTCTTTGAACTTACGTAACGCTAAATGAGCGTGTTTGGAATACGTTGCCATTCCAATACAAGTCCCTCCGCAGATCATGCATGGTATTAAGTTGATGTTTTGACCTGACCCACCGATGCAATTCATTCCATGCGTGTTCTTTAGGGTTCAGACTCAGGGTTATAGAGACATTGTCACTGGTTTCGCGTGTATTGCAAATGACGTCGTGCCCATACCAGCTCGGCGGCGCGCTGTCGGAACCTGGCCAGTGTCGGGCCGACGAGCACGAATCGGAACTCGTTTTTATCTCAAACGGTTTATGATCGCCTGTGCATGAACACTGCCACGCCAATGAGTACATGTTATAGGTAAAAAACGATTACGTAGGTGAGTCAACGAAATAGCGCGATGAGAACGTAATGTTGCACGTACGCGATCGGGACTGGCACGATCTCTGACATATCCAGTAGTAGTGTACCGGATCGCAAGAATAAAAATAGTCTATCTGGGACAGCCAAACTTACGTACAACGGTATTTACCAATGACCCGGCCCGGAACATACAAAGAGCCTGATTTCTCTCAGTTTCAGAAAGACGAGGCATCGCTAAATAAAAGTGTTTGTTAAAACAAATTTAAGTTTTTTTTATCTGTGCTAAGCAACGAATAATTACTTGTCGGTGTAAAACCTGTAAGTGATACACTGGATGTTGTGCACGTGCAAAGTAAGGAAATCGTTTTTTGTGCTCGGTCGCATTACTTCTTAGTAAATTTCGAAAAATAATTGCATATTGATTATCCGCAATTACATTCTGATAGCCACATAAAGCACGTTTTGTAATATGTATGTTAACAAAAAAAATATTCAAACATAGAAAGTGTAAAGTTTTCTTTTTTTATCAGTACAGATTCCATGTATAACTTGTAATGTGTTGTAAATGGGACTACCCCTTTTCCACAAACTGTACAACTTGGTACACCCCCACCAATTGTATAACTGGATGAAATGTGTTGTAAATGGAGTTACCCATTCACCACCAATTACACAACTGGATACCATGTATTATATGAAATGTGTTGTAAATGGAGCTACCCATTCACCACCAATTACACAATTGGATATCATGTAGAATATGTAATGTGTTGTAAATGGAGCTACCCATTCTCCACCAATTACACAATTGGATACCATGTATTATATGAAATGTGTTGTAAATGGAGCTACCCATTCACCACAAATTACACAATTGGGTATCATGTATAATATGTAATGTGTTGAAAATGGAGTTACCCATTCACCACCAATTACACAATTGGATATCATGTAGAATATGTAATGTGTTGTAAATTGAGCTACCCATTCACCACCAATTACACAATTGGGTATCATGTATAATATGTTATGTGTTGTAAATGGAGCTACCCATTCTCCACCAATTACACAATTGGATACCATGTATAATATGTAATGAGTTGTAAATGGAGCTATCCATTCACCACCAATTACACAAATGGGTATAATGTATAATATGTTATATCTTGAAAATAGAGCTGCCCCTTCCACCAATTACACAAATGGGTATAATGTATAATATGTTATATGTTGTAAATAGAGCTGCCCATTCTCCACCAATTACACAATTAGATACCATGTATAATATGTAAGGTGTTGTAAATGGAGTTACCCATTCACCACCAATTACACAATTGGGAATTATGTATAATATGTAATGTGTTGTAAATGGAGTTACCCATTCACCACCAATTACACAATTGGGTATTATGTATAATATGTAATGTGTTGTAAATGGAGTTACCCATTCACCACCAATTACACAATTGGGAATCATGTATTATATGTAATGTGTTGTAAATGGAGTTACCCATTCACCACCAATTACACAATTGGGTATCATGTATAATATGTAATGTGTTGTAAATGGAGCTACACATTCACCACCAATTACACAACTGGGTATCATGTAGAATATGTAATGTGTTGTAAATGGAGATACACATTCACAAACAATTACACAATTGGGAATCATGTATAATATGTAATGTGTTGTCAATGGAGTTACCCATTCACCACCAATTACACAATTGGGTATTATGTATAATATGTAGTGTGTTGTAAAAGGAGGTACACATTCACCACCAATTACACAATTGGATATCATGTATAATATGTAATATGTTGTAAATGGAGTTACCCATTCACCACCAATTACACAATTGGGAATCATGTATAATATGTAATGTGTTGTAAATGGAGTTACCCATTCACCACCACCAATTACACAATTGGATATCATGTATAATATGTAATATGTTGTAAATGGAGTTACCCATTCATCACCAATTACATAATTGGGTATTATGTATAATATGTAATGTGTTGTAAATGGAGTTACCCATTCACCACCAATTACACAATTGGATATCATGTATAATATGTAATATGTTGTAAATGGAGTTACCCATTCACCACCAATTACACAATTGGGTATTATGTATAATATGTAATGTGTTGTAAATGGACTTACCCATTCACCACCAATTACACAATTGGGTATTATGTATAATATGTAATGTGTTGTAAATGGAGCTACCCATTCACCACCAATTACACAATTGGGTATTATGTATAATATGTAATGTGTTGTAAAAGGAGGTACACATTCACCACCAATTACACAATTGGGTATCATGTATAATATGTAATGTGTTGTAAATGGAGTTACCCATTCACCACCAATTACACAATTGGGTATTATGTATAATATGTAATGTGTTGTAAATGGAGTTACCAATTCACCACCAATTACACAATTGGGAATCATGTATAATATGTAATGTGTTGTAAATGGAGTTACCCATTCACCACCAATTACACAATTGAATACCATGTATAAGATGTAATGTGTTGTAAATGGAGCTACCCATTCACCACCAATTACACAATTAGATACCATGTATAATATGTAAGGTGTTGTAAATGGAGTTACCAATTCACCACCAATTACACAATTGGGAATCATGTATAATATGTAATGTGTTGTAAATGGAGTTACCCATTCACCACCAATTACACAATTCGATATCATGTATAATATGTAATGTGTTGTAAATAGAGATACCCATTCTCCACCAATTACACAATTGGGTATCATGTATAATATGTAATGTGTTTAAAATCGAGCTACCCATTCACCACCAATTATACAATTGGGTACAATGTATAATATGTAATGTGTTGTAAATGGAGCTACCCATTCTCCACCAATTACACAACTGGATATCATATAGAATATGTAATGTGTTGTAAATGGAGCTACTCATTCACCACCAATTACACAACTGGATATCATATAGAATATGTAATGTGTTGTAAATGGAGCTACTCATTCACCACCAATTACACAACTGGATATCATATAGAATATGTAATGTGTTGTAAATGGAGCTACTCATTCACCACCAATTACACAACTGGATATCATGTATAATATGTTAGATGTTGTAAATGGAGATACTCATTCACCACCAATTACACAATTAGGTATCATGTATAATATGTTATGTGTTGTAAATGGTGCTACCCATTCACCACCAATTACACAATTGGATATCATGTATAATATGTAATGTGTTGTAAATGGAGCTACCCATTCACCACCAATTACACAAATGGGGTATAATGTATAATATGTAATATGTTGTAAATGGAGATACTCATTCACCACCAATTACACAATTGGATATCATGTATAATATGTTATGTGTTGTAAATGGTGCTACCCATTCACCACCAATTACACAATTGGATATCATGTATAATATGTAATGTGTTGTAAATGGAGCTACCCATTCACCACCAATTACAGAATTGGGTATCATGTATAATATATAATGTGTTGTAAATGGAGCTACCCATTCACCACCAATTACAGAATTGGGTATCATGTATAATATGTAATGAGTTGTAAATGGAGCTACCAATTCACCACCAATTACACAATTGGGTATCATGTATAATATATAATGTGTTGTAAATGGAGTTACCCATTCACCACCAATTACACAATTGGATATCATGTATAATATGTAATGAGTTGTAAATGGAGCTACCCATTCACCACCAATTACACAATTGGATATCATGTATAACATGTTATGTGTTATAAATGTGATACCCCTCAATGCGGAGTACCACCACATGGAACAGTTTATCCTTCCCTGGGATAGTCGCATAATGAAGGTTATAAATAATCTTTATTTTTTCTTCTTTGAAATGTATTTTCCCTATTTCAATGCTCATTTTTAATTTGAATGGCATTATTGATGTAATTTGAACATTTTGAAAGTTCTGTCATGTTTGAATTGTGAATATAGAAAAAAATTGATGCTTGGAAATTGTTTTATGAATACATGATTTCTTAAGTCTACTTTCACCTTCTAAAGCAGACACAGTAACGATAACTGAACATTTGTTGTTGAAAGCGGCGCTAAGCATCATATAACAACAACAACAACAACAACAACAACAACAACAACAACAACTCTTTGTTAAGCAGTACTCTACTCATACCTCTTGCATAATATATACACTACACGTATTTTACGAATCAAACTATTTGAATCATGAAAATGATTTAATTTCTAGGCCAAAAACCACGTTTTGCACGTACAATTTACGGGGTGTGTGGTGCGATTTCGATTTAAACGAAATAGGAAAATGCAAGGACAAGTTATGTTATCTGTTGCCTGGTCTGTTTTCAAGCTAACGGTAGTTTTACCAAATATTGAAATATTGAATATTTTTGAATTTTGATTTGGATGGTGACCTTCGTTAAATGACGAATAAAATGTGTATTTTTAACTTTCTGATTGATTTTATCATACTTTATCGTATACCCATCAATGGAATATGTTTTATTTTTTTTATATTAATTCATATCTTGTAGCTTTCCAACCGACATCAATTAAAAAAGACAAAAATCTGGTAAACCATTCAATTGATATTTCTGCGATGTTTTTTTTATTCATATTATGTTATAATTATTAATAAATGTGTACCAATGTAACCGTTACACCGATTTTCTTACTCCATGACGTAATGCTTTAAAATGGATATAGGATATTATATGAAATAGAAATACAAATTATAAATGTTTGTTAATATATATTAATTTACACATATTTATATTTATTCACTATAATTTGACTGGAAACATACACAATATAACTTTATTTTATTTCTTAATAAAGCACATGTCAGAGAATCATCCATCTAACAAAACACATTTCTGAAGCACTGGATCCGCAAATGACAGAAAAAGTGAACACAGTAAATAAAGCATTTGCTTAAAACCCATTCAAGTCTACATGACACGAAGCCGGCGCTCGATGACCGCATGGTCGTGCGCGTGTGTATATGGGACATGTGAAATATCATCCCAATGTTCCTCCTTATTTCTTCTGATTTTTGCACATTCTTTATCTTTAATAATATATATACATGTATAAACATTTAGTTTCTTTTTGTTACCAGTCTGTTAAAGTTGTAAAATTAATAAATATAATTTTATATTATTGCAGGTAAACTGCACACTTAACGTTAAATGGTGTTTCATTCAAGTGAACGGTAGATGATAGCAAAGAAATAGCAAAAGTTCGCATTCGTGTTTAGATTAAACTAAACAGCTCTAGGTTACATGGGTGACCAAAATATCCAAGACGTTTTGATCATTTCAATGTTAACATTTATTTCTATTTCACCGCATTCCGTTTTACGAGCTTCACAAAGACAGGCTCAGCAGGTTTAGAAAGACCCGTAATTGCTATTGGCATCGGAATCTGAAAATACATGTTGTAAAAAAATAAATACATGTATCCCTTCTGAAAAGAGTTTATTATATTTATTTTCAATGAGGCGTTAAAACATATTAACCCTTTGCTCAATAGATACGCGTTTTACCGCACCAATCACAGAAGGCCTTTGAAAACGAGCAATCTGAACACTTCCTGCACTGTTAAATCTGTCTGTTAATATAAACATAAATCACCCATTGCTGATACCAGGTGAATTAATGCTTTTAATTTGGAAGAGTCCAAGAAAATGCTTATGGAGCAAAGGGTTAATATATGACTATATTACGTACCAGAAATAAGTAAATGATGATACAACATTAAATATAAGGTAATAAAATACGTAAGGTTTAATAAACACAAATGCTACAATAATCGTACCAGAATTTTTTTAACACCCCTCATATGAATATTATAATGGTGTTCACGTATGCGTTAAATACAGCGGTAGTTGCAGTCATTGAAACTGGTGACAGTAGTTAAAGGATATACATAGACTAAAGCATGTTAGAACGATCCAAAGAAAGCTCATAACGCAAATAAAAAATAAAAAATAGCAGCATATTACGTCCGTTTATGACGGCGAAATTCAATATGGACCCTCACTGCCTTGCTATAGAGGTATTTTATTTATGAGCTCTACAGTCCCAAAGAACAAGATATACAACCGGAATATTAAAACTTATTACAAAAAAAGTATATAAATCAATGAAATATTCTACAAAATGCATTATGTATGGGACACGTATGCACATATATCAACAACTCTGTTATTTGTAGCATATCCGGTCCTTTTGATGTAACATTGGCATTTGGCGTTTGGACCACCTCATCTCATACTGAAGGATGACGGAATTGGCCGAGTATGTCAGACTGGTAACATAGGAAGCAGTATTTTTAATGGGTGAAGAATACATTGTTTTTATTATGTATATACATGTACTTTTCTTATCAGCTGATTATCACAAAAACATTTAGTTTGTTCTTATATTTTGTTTTTTTATTTCAAACAGGGAAATAAGTATTAACATATCCTGGCGTGTTTGTTTACCGATTACTGGAATACGATTAATTAAAAAATAACTGGTATATTACCCGAGTGCTGGTAATTAACCGTTAAGGCAGTGTTTGCAACGTAAATCTACCCGAGTGCAAGGAGTTGACCGTTAAGGCAGTGTTTGTGACGTTAGTCTACCCGAGTGCAAGGAGTTGACCGTTAAGGCAGTGTTTGTGACGTTAGTCTACCCGAGTGCAAGGAGTTGACCGTTAAGGCAGTGTTTGTGACGTTAGTCTACCCGAGTGCAAAGAGTTGACCGTTAAGGCAGTGTTTGTGACGTTAGTCTACCCGAGTGCAAGGAGTTGACCGTTAAGGCAGTGTTTGTGACGTTAGTCTACCCGAGTGTTTGTAATTAACCGTTAAGGCAGTGTTTGTGACGTTAGTCTACCCGAGTGCAAGGAGTTGACCTTGAAGGCAGTGTTTGCAATGTTAGTCTACCCGAGTGCAAGGAGTTAACCGTTAAGGCAGTGTTTGTGACGTTAGTCTACCCGAGTGCTTGTAATTAACCGTTAAGGCAGTGTTTGTGACGTTAGTCTACCCGAGTGCAAGGAGTTGACCGTTAAGGCAGTGTTTGCAACGTTATTCTACCCGAGTGCAAGGAGTTAACCGTTAAGGCAGTGTTTGTGACGTTAGTCTACCAGAGTGCTTGTAATTAACCGTTAAGGCAGTGTTTGCAACGTTAGTCTACCCGAGTGGAAGGAGTTGACCGTTAAGGCAGTGTTTGCAACGTTAGTCTACCCGAGTTCAAGGAGTTAACCGTTAAGGCAGTGTTTGTGACGTTAGTCTACCCGAGTGCTTGTAATTAACCGTTAAGGCAGTGTTTGTGACGTTAGTCTACCCGAGTGCTTGTAATTAACCGTTAAGGCAGTGTTTGCGACGTTAGTCTACTCGAGTGCAAGGAGTTGACCGTTAAGGCAGTGTTTGTGACGTTAGTCTACCCGAGTGCTTGTAATTAACCGTTAAGGCAGTGTTTGTGACGTTAGTCTACCCGAGTGCAAGGAGTTGACCGTTAAGGCAGTGTTTGTGACGTTAGTCTACCCGAGTGCTTGTAATTAACCGTTAAGGCAGTGTTTGTGACGTTAGTCTACCCGAGTGCTTGTAATTAACCGTTAAGGCAGTGTTTGTGACGTTAGTCTACCCGAGTGCAAGGAGTTAACCGTTAAGGCAGTGTTTGTGACGTTAGTCTACCCGAGTGCTTGTAATTAACCGTTAAGGCAGTGTTTGTGACGTTAGTTTACCCGAGTGCAAGGAGTTGACCGTTAAGGCAGTGTTTGCAACGTTAGTCTACCCGAGTGCTTGTAATTAACCGTTAAGGCAGTGTTTGTGACGTTAGTCTACCCGAGTGCTTGTAATTAACCGTTAAGGCAGTGTTTGCAACGTTAGTCTACCCGAGTGCAAGGAGTTGACCGTTAAGGCAGTGTTTGCAACGTTAGTCTACCCGAGTGCTTGTAATTAACCTTAAAGGCAGTGTTTGTGACGTTAGTCTACTCGAGTGCTTGTAATTAACCGTTAAGGCAGTGTTTGTGACGTTAGTCTACCCGAGTGCAAGGAGTTGACCGTTAAGGCAGTGTTTGTGACGTTAGTCTACCCGAGTGCAAGGAGTTGACCGTTAAGGCAGTGTTTGTGACGTTAGTCTACCCGAGTGCTTGTAATTAACCGTTAAGGCAGTGTTTGTGACGTTAGTCTACCCGAGTGCAAGGAGTTGACCGTTAAGGCAGTGTTTGTGACGTTAGTCTACCCGAGTGCAAGGAGTTAACCGTTAAGGCAGTGTTTGTGACGTTAATCTACCCGAGTGCTTGTAATTAACCGTTAAGGCAGTGTTTGTGACGTTAGTCTACCCGAGTGCAAGGAGTTAACCGTTAAGGCAGTGTTTGTGACGATAGTCTACCCGAGTGCTTGTAATTAACCGTTAAGGCAGTGTTTGTGACGATAGTCTACCCGAGTGCTTGTAATTAACCGTTAAGGCAGTGTTTGTGACGTTAGTCTACCCGAGTGCTTGTAATTAACCGTTAAGGCAGTGTTTGTGACGATAGTCTACCCGAGTGCAAGGAGTTAACCGTTAAGGCAGTGTTTGTGACGTTAGTCTACCCGAGTGCTTGTAATTAACCGTTAAGGCAGTGTTTGTGACGATAGTCTACCCGAGTGCTTGTAATTAACCGTTAAGGCAGTGTTTGTGACGTTAGTCTACCCGAGTGCTTGTAATTAATCGTTAAGGCAGTGTTTGTGACGTTAGTCTACCCGAGTGCTTGTAATTAACCGTTAAGGCAGTGTTTGTGACGTTAATCTATCCGAGTGCTTGTAATTAACCGTTAAGGCAGTGTTTGTGACGTTAGTCTACCCGAGTGCAAGGAGTTAACCGTTAAGGCAGTGTTTGTGACGTTAGTCTACTCGAGAGCTTGTAATTAAACGTTAAGGCAGTGTTTGTGACGTTAGTCTACCCGAGTGCTTGTAATTAATCGTTAAGGCAGTGTTTGCGACGTTTGTCTACTTATTTAAGTAACCTGCGACTTGTCCATTTAGAGAAAGTGGTATTTCATACAGAAAAGGTCACGTGTATATACCCACGTGGTTCACAAGGGTAATTTACATATTTAAGTTACCTGCACCTTATCCATTTGGAGACAGTGGTACTACATACAGAAAGGTCACGTGAATATCCCCACGGCGTTCACAAGTGTAATTTACTTATTTGAGTTACCTGCAACTT
This sequence comes from Panopea generosa, assembly GCA_029582155.1. Classification (NCBI taxonomy): domain Eukaryota; kingdom Metazoa; phylum Mollusca; class Bivalvia; order Adapedonta; family Hiatellidae; genus Panopea; species Panopea generosa. Next base: position 3,662,892 of record CM055911.1, read on the forward strand.
GTCCATTAGGAGAAAGTGGTACTTCATACAGCAAAGGTCACGTGCATATCCCCACTTGGTTCAAAATATTAATTTACTTATTTATGTTACCTGCAACTTGTCCATTTGGAGAAAGTGGTACTTCATACAGAAAAGGTCACGTGTATATCCCCACGTGGTTCAAAAGTGTAATTTACTTATTTAAGTTACCTGCAACTGATCCATTTGGAGAAAGTGGTACTACATACAGAAAGGTCACGTGTATATCCCTACATGGTTCACAAGGGTAATTTACTTATTTGAGTTACCTGCAACTTGTGCATTTAGAGAAAGTGGTACTTCATACAGAAAAGGTCACGAGCATATCCACACGTGGTTCACAAGGTTAATTTACTTATTTAAGTTAATAGCAACTTATATACTTGGAGAAAGTGGTACATCATACAGAAGAGGTCACGGGCATATCTCAACGTGGCTCACAAGGTTAATTTACTAATTTAAGTAACCTGCAACTAATGCATTTAGAGAAAATGGTGCTTCATACAGAAAATGTCACGTGCATATCCCCACGTGGTTCACAAGGGTATTTACTTATTTAAGTTACCTGCAACTTGTCCATTTGGATAAAGTGGTACTTCATACAGAAAAAGTCACGTTCATATCCCCACGTGGTTCACAACGTTAATTTACTTATTTAAGTTACCTGCAACTTCTACATTTGGAAAAGTGGTACATCATACAGAAGAGGTCACGTGCATATCACCACGTGGTTCACAAGTGTCATTTACTTGTTTAAGTTACCTGCAACTTGTCCATTTCGAGCAAGTCATACAGAAAAGGTCACGTGCATATCCCCACGTGGTTCACTAGGGTAATTTACTTATTGAAGTAACCTGCAACTTGTCCATTTGGAGAAAGTGGTACATCATACAGAAAGGTCACGTGCATATCTCCACGTTGTTCACAAGGTTAATTTACTTATTTAAGTTACCTGCAACTTGTCCATTTGAAGAAAGTGATACTTCATATAGAAAAGGTTACGTGTATATCCCCACGTAGTTCACAAGCGTAATTTACTAATTTAAGTAACCTGCAACTAATGCATTTAGAGAAAGTGGTGCTTCATACAGAAAATGTCACGTGCATATCCCCACGTGGTTCACAAGGGTATTTACTTATTTAAGTTACCTGCAACTTGCCCATTTGGATAAAGTGGTACTTCATACAGAAAAAGTCACGTGCATATCCCCGCGTGGTTCACAACGTTAATTTACTTATTTAAGTTACCTGCAACTTCTACATTTGGAAAAGTGGTACATCATACAGAAGAGGTCACGTGCATATCACCACGTGGTTCACAAGGGTCATTTACTTGTTTAAGTTACCTGCAACTTGTCCATTTGGAGCAAGTCATACAGAAGAGGTCACGTGCATATCCCCACGTGGTTCACAAGGGTAATTTACTTAATGAAGTAACCTGCAACTTGTCCATTTGGAGAAAGTGGTACATCATACAGAAAGGTCACGTGCATATCTCCACGTTGTTCACAAGGTTAATTTACTTATTTAAGTTACCTGCAACTTGTCCATTTGAAGAAAGTGGTACTTCATACAGAAAAGGTCACTTGCATATCCCCACGAGGTTCACAAGCGTAATTCACTTGTTTAAGTTACCTGCAACTTGTCCATTTGGAGAAAGTGGTACTTCATATAGAAAAGGTCACGTGCATATCCCCACGAGGTTCACAAGGTTAATTTACTTATTTAAGTTACCTGCAATTTTTCCATTTGGAGAAAGTGTTATTTCATACAGAAAATGTCACGTGCATATACCCACGTGGTTCACAAGGGTAATTTACTTATTTAAGTTACCAGCAACTTGTCCATTTGGAGAAAGTGGTACTTCATACAGAAAGGCCACGTGTATATCCCCACGTGGTTTACAAGGGTAATTTACTTATTTAAGTTACCTGCGACTTGTCCATTTTGGAGAAAGTGGTACTTCATACAGAAAAGTTCACGTGCATGTCCCAACATGGTTTACAAGGTAATTTATTTATTTAAGTTACCTGCAACTTGTCCATTTGGAGAAAGTGGTACTTCATACAGAAAAGGTCACGTGCATATTCCCACGTTGTTCACAAGGGTAATTTACATATTTAAGTTACCTGCAACTTGTCCATTTGGAGAAAGTGTTACTTCATACAGAAAAGGTCAAGTGTATATCCCCACGTGGTTCACAAGGGTAATTTACTGATTTAAGTTACCTGCAACTTGTCCATTTGGAGAAAGTGGTACTTCATACAGAAGAGGTCACGTGCATATCCCCATGTGGTTCACAAGGTTAATTTACTGATTTAAGTTACCTGCAACTTGTCCATTTGGAGAAAGTGGTACTTCATACAGAAAAGGTCACGTGCATATTCCCACGTTGTTCACAAGGGTAATTTACTTGTTTAAGTTACCTGCAACTTGTCCATTTGGAGAAACTGATAATTCATACAGAAAAGGTCACGTGCATATCCCCACGTGGTTCACAAAGTTAATTTACTTATTTAAGTTACCTGCAACTTATCCACTTGGAGAAAGTGGTACTTTATACAGAAGAGGTCACGTGCATATCCCCACGTGGTTCACAAGGTTAATTTACTTATTTAAGTTACCTGCAACTTGTCCATTTGGAGAAAGTGGTACTTCATACAGAAAAGTTCACGTGCTTATCCCCACGAGATTCACAAGGTTAATTGATTTATTTAAGTTAATTGCAACTTGCCCATTTGGAGAAAACGGAACTTATGTATTAGTCCTACAGAAAAAGGCCACGTGCAGTTTGACCGCTTTGAAAGAGCAACACTTCTGCATGTGGTTCACACAGGTTACGTTACCTATTTAAATAACCCGCAGAATGACCGCTTCTTGTATTTCTGCATGCGACATATAGAACATTTACATGTAATGGGTCCATTTTGAGAATGTGGTATTTTTGTATTTGACACGGATAGTCAATTTCTTTTCTTTATCTCTTTATTTATTTTATATTTATTTATTTACTTCTCTTTCTTTTTTCTTTCTTTTTTCAATCCCGACTTTTTTTTATTTATTTAGTTAATTACCTTCAACTTGTCTGTTTTTAGGACGCGGTACTTTTGCAGCAGACTCACTATTGTCATTTTCACCTCCAGCAATGCCAGCCTCATTCCGATGCAGTTCCTTGGTCCGTGACCAAATGGCATGTATGCGTACTCATTAAAGTACGCTTTGTTTTCTGGAGCAAACCTAGAAAGACATTATATATCTATAATGAATATACGTAAAACGAAAACGTTATGACTAAAGAAACAATCAGCCTTGTGTTTGGGCGAATACCAAAACGATATAGTTCAAGTTCGCTGATCGTATTTCGAAATGCAGTAAAAATTCGATGGCTCGACTGGACAAACTAGTTCGAGTTAAGGGTTGTTCGAGCCAAGTTTTTGTCAACATTATACCACACATGTACATGTATATTATTCGATATAGGAATTCGTTCGGGACCAGATAAGTGGTTCGAGGTAAATATGGTGTTCGAACAATCCGTACTTGAGCATACGAAGTTCTACTGTATGTATGTATTTGTGGATATGTGTGTATGTATATATGCAAATACTGATATGTGTGTATGTATATGTGTAAATACTGATATGGGTGTTTTGTTATTAATTTTGATGTTTTATACGAACAGATGATAGACAATTAGTTATATAACTTATTGTTTAATACATAATTCAATATGTTGCTTGTTATTTAGCGAGTTAAAATATTATTGTTAATATGAGACATACAGTTTAAACACAGAGTATGTACTTGAACTGTTTAACTTACTGTAATCCTAGAGGCTTTTATAAGTAATTGTTATTTAAAGAATAACACTTGTGTACATGCTATACATGATTTGTAAATTAAAATTGTAATAAAATTGTAATATTAGAATGCAGTGTAATGTATTGGAGAACAAAATTTTAAATATATATATATATATGAAAATATGATAGCTATGATAGTGGTAAGATATTGATTAGGCTATCCTGACTCGGTTTAGCCTGTTTCATTCGCGTCAGGCCGGCCTTAAAAAATAATGTGTTTGCCGTGCTCCTACCTCCTCATTCAAAATTGCAGCTATCAAAACTTTTTATGACTGTTAAAGTGATTTATTTTTCATTATTTCTGTCCATTTTTTTTTAAATGACTATCCAAAATCAAAATTTGGCCCTAAAAAAGAATTAGTTACTTACCTACCAACAAGAAAAATACTGGGTCGGAGCACAGCAAACAATTTTTTTTTTCAGGCAGGCCTCAGGGTAACTTTTAGCACGAAGACAGACGCCTAAAAATCCACAAGATGCATGTAACTATCTAAGGTAGATAATTATCACCGTGATCTGAGGCGATTTTCTTGAATAAGAAATGACACATAAATGTATATACCTTGTCGGATCATATTTGGTGGGATTCGACCAGTACTCTGGCATGAAATGCAGAGCCAAAGATGAGAACGTGCAGTCCATCCCTTTCTTGATAGGAACACCGTTGATTTCAATGTCTTCTTTAGCCTCTCTGCTAATTCTAAAATATATAGTATTGATAAAAATGTAAACGAAGTGAAAGTAGTTGACTGAAATATAAATATAATAAGATTAATCTTCATTTCTAAAGTTTATTATGTATATGACAAGTGTTTTTTGCTTTGTTTTTTATATGTATATGTACGGTTTGGTTTAATGTTTGTTAACGTATTAAACTTACAATATTCTATAATTTCATACTAATTTTACATCATGTAATACAAATGTATGTCGTCAATATTACAAGTGTTCTATTATAAGTAGTATCATTATAATATTATGTTAATATTATAGGTGTCATTATATAAGTAGCATCATTATAATATTATGTTTATATTATAGGTGTCATTATATAAGTAGTAGCAATATTGTGTCAATATTATAAATATTCTATTATAATTAGTATCAATATTATGTCAATACTGTAGGTATTCTATTATAGGTACAGGTGATTTTTATTTACCTTAGAACCATTGTAAACATAAACAGGTATCATACTATTGATTTTGGGCATTACGGGTTTTGATGTATATGTTAAAACTATGTTAGCCAGGCACAATTTACCTGCTTAACTTATATCAAAATGCAATGACCGTATCTCTTTTGCATTCAAATTTGAATCGACTGTAGTATCATTATTATGTCAACATTATTCTGTTATAAGTAGTATCATTATTAAGTTAATATTATAGGTGTTCCCTTATAAGTACCATCAGCATTATGTTGTCAATGTTATCGCTGTCATATTATAAGTAGTAGCATTATTGTGTCGATATGTTAGGTAGTCTATTATAAGTAGTACCATCATCATGTCAATATTATAGGATGGCTATTAAAAGCAATACCATTATTATGTCAATATTTATGTATTCTATTTTAAGCAGAACCATCATGTCAGTATTAAATGTAGGCTATTAAAAGTAATACCATTATTATGTCAATATCTATGTATTCTCTTTTAAGCAGTACCATCATGTCAGTATTATAGGTAGGCTATTAAAAGTAATACCAATATTATGTCAATATTTATGTATTCTATTATAAGTAGTACCATCATGTCAGTATTATAGGTAGGCTATTAAAAGTAATACCACTATTATGTCAATATTTATGTATTCTATTATAAGCTGTACCATCATGTCAGTATTATAGGTAGGCTATTAAAAGTAATATAATTTTATGTCAATATTTATGTTTTTCTATTATAAGAAGTACCAGCATCATGTCAGTATTACAGGTAGGCTATTAAAAGTAATACTACTATTATGTCAATATTTATGTATTCTATTATAAGTAATACCATCATTATGTCAGTATTATAGGTTGGCTATTAAAAGTAATACCATTATTATGTCAATATTAATGTATTCTAGTAAAAGTAGTACCATCATCAGGTCAGTATTATAGGTAGACTATTAAAAATAATACCATTATTATGTCAATATTTATGTATTCTAGTAAAAGTAGTACCATCATCAAGTCAGTATTATAGGTAGACTATTAAAAGTAATACCATTATTATGTCAATATTTAAGTATTCTTTGATATGTAGTACCATTTGATGTCAATAGTATAGTTTTTTTTCTTATATGTATCATTATTAATTGTTTTCTGTTATAGATAGTGTCATTATCATGTCAATATTATAGATATTCATTTATAAGTAGTCACAATATCATGTCAATATTATAGATATTCATTTATAGGTAGTCACAATATTATGCCAATATTATAGATATTCTATCATAAGTGGTATCCTCATCATGTCATTTTATAAACATCACATTCTTGTGCTATTGAAATGTGTCAACCTGAGAATAATACTATTAATAGAACATTATTATTTGGAGGTTAACAATTTTCAATAGCGACCTCACAGGAATGTGATATTCATTTTATTATACCGAAAAAAATAACTTACGCAGTAAAATACATATGTATATTTATATATATTGACTTTTTGTCAAATTAAATTAAATAATCTACTGTTTGAAACAGATATATGATAAAAAGATGATTTTGGTTCGTAAATTTCAATGTAATATTTTGATGCCCTTTTTTTCAGACGTTTATGTTTTAAAATTTGTCAAATACTTAAAATGTAATCACAATGTGTTAAACCTATCATTATAATTGCAAAATAATTAAATGTTTGCCGTTTTAACACCGCATTTTATCCCCATTTGAAATCATGGTTAGCTGTTAACTTTGTTTTAATTTTTTAATTTTTTTTTTAATATAGACTTTTCTCGTCTGACAGATAAAGTGGCATTGGCCTTTACAAATCAATACTGAAACACAGCGACTTCATGTTTGAACCGTACACGCATCAAAGTTGCGCATGTGATATTATTTTGCCGTTCTGATCGGGTATGGGAAATTTAACATAGAGATCTAAATTGCGGTATATTGATATTATATATGTTAGCATTATCATGTCAATATTATAAATACTATTGACTTGTCACATGTGTTTTATATCAAAGGAGTAAAATTCGCGTCAAAACTAGTAAGACCTTATTAATTGAATAATATATATGTATTTAAAATATTTTTTATAAAATATCAGAGTATTGACTGTTAAAACATATTTCACTAATATAATATATATTAACAGAAATCCCATTTCAAATTTTGTCCACATAATAGCTCCTATAACAATATTTTAGTATATGAGTTTATGATCTGGGGATATTTTAGTTTCAATCAACATGACATTTATACGTATGGTTAAAGGTTTGTACTAAATAAATGTTCGTACAGGTGACAAAAATACATTGTTCTCCAGTTATGTCACACAATATTTACCTGGAAGCTGGCGGGTGCATGCGCAAAGTCTCATTCACGACCATGTCCAAATACTTCAGCTTGAATACATTGTCATAGGACGGCAGTTCCTAAAACATCAATACATATATATATACATGATCGGCGGCTCCTTGAGTACCATTACACATATATATACAATAAGTTTAAAGGGTCGTTTCTGTTCTTATGAAAGTCGCATTCAAATAAATATTTCTCAAGTTTATGATCAATTTAATTTGAGATGTAAGGAAGAGCATTATTGGCCTAGTTCCAGTGCATTTTAATTGATAATGTCAATATTTTATCATATCCGTTTAAATGGTTGAAATGAAATAAGAAAGTAAAACAAGTAATTCATTTTATTTTATTTTTGTTAACAGCGAGAAGCGTTGTTTCTTTGTAGCTACAAAAACAGTTTGCTACTTTTTATGCAAGGACAGTGCGGGTGTTGTATGAACTGAGCAGTGTTTGTCATTTACTTTGTCAAATGTCACAGGAGACACACGTGCACACGGAGCATAACCTGTACTTACACTTCCTACTTCATCGTCAATCTCGTCCAGGAGTTGGTCCTGGCACTCTGGGTTTGTCACCATGTCATAAATTACCCATGCAAGAGTAGTGGCTGTTGTGTCGTACCCTGCTACCATGAAAATTATGGAGTTGATTAAAACTTCATCGTCCGTTAGACCTGATGGAAATTAAAAGAGAAAAACAAAGATTAGAAAACATGTGACCAAGAAGATACCTATGGTTCAAAGGAAACATCATAAAAAGATACATGTATTTTAAATAAAAAGAAGCCATACAAGACAGAAATATAGTGTATTTTGACATATTGTGCAAGATAAAAGTGTTGATCTAGTACGCTATTACTGCAGATGCACATTAAGATGCTAAATTATCTCTGAATTAGTTACGTGCATTACTCCCGCGTGGCTGACAACTGATTTGGTAAAATTTCAAATACACCTAAACTACAAGTATAGAAAACTACATCATAAAATATCATAAATCGAGAAATAAAATATCATAAAACTAGATATCAAAAAAACATAAAACAAAATATACAACAAATTACAATATATAAACATCATCAAACAATATACTAAACTTCATAAAACAAGATATAAAATATCATAACAAAATAAACTTTATAAAACAAGATATAACACATAATCAAACAAGACTTGAAACTTCATAAAACAAGATACAACACACAATCAAACAAGACATGAAACTTCATAAAACAAGATATAACACATAATCAAACAAGACATGAAACTTCATAAAACAAGATATAACACATAATCAAACAAGACATGAAACTTCATAAAACAATATCTAAAACAAGATAAAATAACATAATAAAACAGACTATTAAATTTCATAAAACAATATATATAATACCATCAAACAATATATAAAACAAGATATAGAAACTCATAAAAGAACATATAACACTTCATAAAACAAGATAGAGAAACTCATAAAAGAATATATAAAACTTCATAAAACAAAATATAGAACATAATAAAAGAATATATAAAACTTCATAAAACAAAATATAGAACATCATAAAAGAATATATACAATAGCTTTAAACAAAATATAGAACATCATAAAAGAATATATATAATAGCTTTAAACAAAATATAGAACATGATAAAAGAATATATAAAACTTCATAAAACAAAATATAGAACATCATAAAAGAATATATAAAATAGCTTTAAACAAAATATAGAACATCATAAAAGAATATATGAAATATAGTAAAACAAAATATAGAACATCATAAAAGAATATATATAATAGCATTAAACAAAATATAGAATATCATAAAAGGATATATAAAATAGCTTTAAACAAAATATAGAACATCACAAAAGAATATATAAAATAGCATTAAACAAAATATAGAACATCATAAAAGAATATAATATATAAAATAGCATTAAACAAAATATAGAACATCATAAAAGAATATAATATATAAAATAGCATTAAACAAAATATAGAACATCATAAAAGAAGATAGTCAAAACTACCATGGTGAAAAGTCGGAATCATTTTCACCATCGTAGTTGCGTTGTTTCGACTTTTCACCATCGTAGTTTCGACTTTTCTCCATCGTAGTTTCGACTTTTCATCATCGTAGTTTCGTTGTTTCGACTTGACTTAAGTTAAAACATATGCCGCAATGGCCCGTATGGGACACCATACTAACGAACTAATCATTTGAACTGATCGTAAGTTTTCCACGTTATCTCAGTCACAATGGAAGGAAAGATGAAAAGCTGTACCGCGTTTCTTTAAGTCTTCAACAGACATCTGGTCTACGTTTTCATCTGCAGACTTCTCATCAGTGTTAAAGTTTGATTTGTGGGCATTTTTCATCAGTTGCAGCAAGTCACGATATTTCTGAAACAGACAGACGTAGAGCAAAATCATAACAGATTAAGATTTCTTTTTGTGAATGTTTTCAGCTGATACAGAGTATTAATAATATAATGATATGTTGAATTGTTTAAAATTATTTTCCAAATATATAAATACTAGTGTTATATTAAAACCAGCAACATTTATATATTAAAAAGTGATTTACTAAATCGATTCAGAGTTATATGAAGCGTCGTCTTAAGATCAAATACCGCTGAGGTCGTCAATTCGAGTCTTGCTCGGGTCATTAATTTTATGTGAAAAAGTTTGCAAGTTACTTGTAGAGGCACGTTGGTTCTATTCTTATTTGTTCTGAGGTCTTCCTCCACCAATAAAACTGAATATGCCATATTTAAACTGAAATGTGTTGAAAATTGCGTTGAACATCATTAAAATAAAATTAAAGAAATAAAAGCAAATTTAAATTTTCCGAATTTATTGTTATTGAAACAAACCGTGCTGTTAGAATTGTCCCTGCTTTTAAATGCAGCATCGGTTGTATCTTTAAAAAACCTGTATGACGCCCCTGATGCTAGTTTTAATGGGGTAAATTTCAAAAGAAAGTGTAACTCTGGGAAGAACACTGAAATATAAAATATTAACACTTTAACGTTCAGGATCGAACTCATACGGATTGATTATGGAAATGTGGAGGACACATGAAACCGATTACGTTTATGGTAAATAATGCCTGACAAACAAAGTTCGTAGTCTCAGAATCTCCTACGTCTATGGTAAATAATGCCTGAGAAACTAGGTTCGTAATGCTGCAGAACCTCCTGCATCTATGGTAAATAATGCCTGAAAAAATATATTCGTAATGCCGCAGAACCTCCTACTTCTATGGTAAATTATTCCTGAGAAACAAAGTTTGTAATGTCGCAAAATATCCTATGTCCATGATAAATAATGCCTGACAAATTAGTTTCGTAACGATGCAGAACTTCCTACGTCTATGGTAAATAATTCTTGAGAAACTAGATTCGTAATGTCGCAGAACCGCCAAAGTCTATGGTCAATTATTCTTGAGAAACTAGACTCGTAACGTCGCAGAACCGCCTACGTCTATGGTAAATAATTCCTGAGAAACTACATTCGTAATGCCGCAGAACAGCCTACGTCTATGGTAAATAATGGCTGACAAACTAGATTCGTAATGTCGCAGAACCGCCTACGTCTATAGTAAATATTGCCTGAGAAACTAGGTTCGTACTGTCGCAGAACCTTCTACGTCTAAGTAAATAATGCCTGAAAAACTAGATTCGTAATTTCGCAGAACCTCCTACATCTATGGTAAATAATGTCTGAGAAACAATATTCGAAATGGCGCAGATCCGCCTACGTCTATGGTACATATTTCCTGAGAAACTAGATTCGTAATATCGCAGAACCGCCTTCGTTTATGGTAAATAATTTCTGAAAAACTTAAATCGTAATGGCGCAGAACAGCCTACGTCTATGATAAATAATGCCTGACAAACTAGATTCGTAATGTCGCAGAACCTCCTACGTCTATGGTAAATATTGCCTGAGACATTAGGTTCGTAATGTAGCAGAACCTCTTACGTTTATGGTAAATAATGCCTGAGAAACTAGATATGTAATGTCGCAGAACCGCCTATGTCTGTGGTAAATAATGCCTTTGGAACTAGGTTCGTAATGTCGCAGAACCTCCTACGTCTATGGTAAATAATTCTTCAGAAACTAGATTCGTAATGTCGCGGAACCACCTACGTCTATGGTTAATAATGCCTGAGAAACTAGATTCGTAATATCGCAGAACCGCCTAGGTCTATGGTAAATAATGCCTGAGAAACTAGATTCGTAACATAGCAGAACATCCTACGTTTATGGTAAATAATGCCTGACAAAATAGATTCGTAATATCGCAGAACCGCCTACGTCTATGGTTAATAATGCTTGAGAATTTATATTCGTAATGTCGCAGAAGCGCCTACGTCTATGGTAAATAATGTCTGACAAACTAGATTCGTAATGTTGCAGAACATCCTATGTTTCTGGAAAATATTTCCTGAGAAACTAGTTTGGTAATGTTGCAGAACATCCTACGTCTATGATAAATAATTCCTGAGAAACTAGATTCGTAATGTCGCAGAACCGCCTACGTCTATGGTAAATAATATCTCAGAAACTAGGTTCGTAATGTCGCAGAACAGCCTACGTCTATGGTAAATAATGCCTAAGAAACTAGATTCGTACTGTCGCAGAACCGCCTACGTCTATGGTAAATAATGCTAATGAAACTAGGTTCGTAATATCGCAGAACCGCCTACGTCTATGGTAAATAATGCCTGAGAAACTAGATTCGTTATGTCGCAGAACCGCCTACGTTTATGGTAAATAATGCCTGAGAAACTAAATTCGTAATGTCGCAGAACTGCCTATGTCTATGGTAAATAATTCTTGAGAAACTAGATTCGTAATGTCGCAGAACCGCCAACGTCTATGGTAAATAATGCCTGAGAAACTAGATTGGTAATATAGCAGAACATCCTACGTTTATTGTAAATAATGCCCGAGAAACAATATTCGTAATGTTGCAGAACCGCCTACGTCTATGATAAATAATGCCTGAGAAACTAGATTCGTAACGTCGCAGAACCGCCTACGTCTATGGTAAATAATGCCTGAGAAACTAGATTCGTAATGTCGCAGAACCGCCTACATCTATGGTAAATAATGCCTGAAAACAGGTTCGTTACGTCGTAGAACCTCCTACGTCTATGATATAAAAATGCCTGAGAAACTAGATTCGTACTGTCACAGAACCTCCTACGTCTATGATAAATAATTCCTGAGAAACTAGATTCGCAATGTCGCAAAAGCGCCTACGTCTATGGTAAATAATGCCTGAGAAACTAAAATCGTAATGTCGCAGAAGCGCCTACGTCTATGGTAAATAATGCCTGAGAAATTAGATTCGTAATGTCGCAGAAGCGCCGACGTCTATGGTAAATAAATCCTTAGAAACTAGGTTCGTAATATCCCAGAACCTCCTACGCCTATGATAAAAGATGCCTGAGAAACTAAATTCGTAATGTCACAAAGCCTTCTACGTTTACGGTAACAAATGCCTGAAAAACTAGGTTCGGAATATCGCAGAACCTCCTACGTCTATGGTAAATAATGCCTGAGGAACTAGTTTTGTAATGTCACAGCACCTATTACGTTTATGATTAATAATACCTGAGACACGACACGACACCACGACACGACAACACGCCAAAACGACAAATAGGCCATTTGGCGTGTTTTCGTGTTGTCGTTCTGGCGGGTCGCCGAAATAACAGAACAACACAACGACAAATAGACCGTTTGGCGTGTTTTCTTGTCATTCTGGTGAGTCACTGACACGACAACACGCCAAAAACGACAAGTAGGCTGATTGGCGGGTCGCTGACACAACAGAACGACAGAGTAGGGCGCCAAGATGAAAACGTCGCCAACACTTCAAAACGGCATTTGTCGAGTTTTCGTGTTTTCATGCCGTCGTGTCGGCGCCCCACCAAAACGACAACACGTGGCAAAAATCAACCACCATAAACAGTCGTTTATTTTAGTTATTGCAACATTATTTTCTTTTATTTGTCCAGAAATATGAAAAAAATGTAACAATCTTGTTGAAAATAAAGACGTTCATATTGTTCATATGTGGTCCTAAAATAATGCAATACGAAATTATTTCTGGACAACCATTATTACTGGCTTGGGTTTCAAGATGTTCCGTTAATACATGTCAAAATAACCAAATGTGCAAATTTACGATCTACTTGCAGGTTTAGGACAATACGTCACGGATGATGATCAGCATTTATCATAAATACAGTGTACAAAATGATAACGTTTTTAGTTTAAAGTAGCTATAAATTATTAGGCGTTAAATAAATGCTTACTTGATGTAATGTACGCGTATAGTTGTATACTTGTATAGTCGTATAGTTGTATAGTCGTATAAGTGTATAGTTGTATACTTGTATACTTGTATAGTCGTATAGTTGTATAGTCGTTTAGTTGTATACTTGTATACTTGTATAGTCGTATAGTTGTATTGTCGTATAGTTGTATAGTTGAATACTTGTATAGTCGTATAGTCGTATAGTTGTATACTTGTATACTTGTATACTTGTATAGTCGTATAGTTATATAGTTATATAGTTGTATAGTTGTATACTTGTATACTTGTATAGTTGTATACTTGTATAGTCGTATACTTGTATACTTGTATAGTTGTATACTCGTAAATTTGTATACTTGTATACTTGTATAGTCGTATAGTTGTATAGTCGTATAGTTGTATAGTCGTATACTTGTACACTTGTATAGCTGTATAGTAGTATACTTGTATAGCTATATAGCTGTATAGTTGTATAGTCGTGTAGTTGTATAGTCGTATAGTTGTATACTTGTATAGCTGTATAGTAGTATACTTGTATAGCTATATAGCTGTATAGTTGTATAGTTGTATAGTCGTATAGTTGTATACTTGTATAGCTATATAGCTGTATACTTGTACTGTTGTATAGCTGTATAGTAATATACTTGTAGAGCTATATAGCTGTATAGTTGTATAGTCGTATAGTTGTATATTTGTATATTTGTATAGCTGTATAGTTGTATACTTGTATAGCTATATAGCTGTATAATTGAACTGTTGTATAGCTGTATAGTAGTATACTTGTAGAGCTATGTAGCTGTATAGTTGTATAGTCGTATAGTCTTATAGTCGTATAGTTGTATAGTTGTATAGCTGTATAGTAGTATACTTGTATAGCTATATAGCCGTATACTTGTACTGTTGTATAGCTGTATAGTTGTAAAGTTAAATACTTGTAAAGTCGCATAGCTGTATAGTCGTATAGTCGTATTGTTGTATAGTTGTATAATCAAGTTTCATATGATTATATTTGAGGTGTTTTTTTATGTGTGTTTTTCGTATCGTCATGTACAGTACTGTATTGATAGTTTAATGCTATGGCTTGTTAAATTGTATATTTTCTTCATTTAAACATGTATATGTTGAAGCTCTCCTATACCATTGGAGGAAATAAAATATATTATCTTATCTCGTTACTGTAAATCACTTTGTAAACTATTTTCGTTGGAGTGGAAATAAAAATGTATATTACGTGTACGAATTGTGAATAAGGAAATAGATGGCACATATAAATATAGTCACATATATTTGTCAGGACATATGAGAATGATGTCAGGTGTCAAGTTGAAAAACAATCTTGTAAGACCAGATAATCGAAGAAAATGTATATGTTATCACAAGTTTTAAATAAAATAATCTCGTACGTTTCTCCAGTAAATGCATTTATAAACTTCAATGTTTAAAACATATACTTACAATTTAGTATAATAATAGGGTTTGTTCCAACATTTATATTAAAGATTTCCTTTGCAAACTTAAGGAAGGGGCTGTCATTGTCTCGAAGAGCATCTACATCTATTCCAAACCCGGTACTGCAGATAACATTCATTGTGTAGCCATTCAGGAGCCTGATGATTAAAATATGTTATTCTATGATATTCTGTGCTATGATATGATATTCTATGCTATGCTATGCTATGCTATGCTATGCTATGCTATGCTATGCTATGCTATGCTATGCTATGCTATGCTATCTATGCTATGCTATGCTATGCTATGCTATGCTATGTTAGCTATGTTATACTATCCTGTGCTATGCTATACTATGCTATGCTATGTTAGCTATGCTATGTAAGCTATGGTATGGTATGGTATGCTATGCTATGTAAGCTATGCTATACTATGCTATGCTATGCTATATTAGCTATGCTATGCTATACTAGCTATGCTATGTTAGCTATACTATACTATGCTATGTTATACTAGGCTATGCTATGTTATGCTATGCTTTGCTATGCTATGCTATGCTATGCTATGCAATGCAATGCTATGCTATGCTATGCTATGCTATGCTATGCTATGCTATGCTATGCTATGCTTTGCTTTGCTATGCTTTGCTTTGCTATGTTAGCTATGATATGCTGTGATATGCTATGCTATGCTATGCTATGCTATGCTATGCTATGCTATGCTATGCTATGCTATGCTATGGTACATGATGTATACACAAATATATGACAGACAGTGAGATATGTACTCGATTTTAAATTCAAATACGAGGTCAACATGAGCAAATACACTGAGACAAATATATGATTGGTCACACACATCTTAATAGCATGTCGCAAAAATTGAAATAGCAAACATAGCAGCTAGAAGTAGATTGTGTAGATATACATCGCTATTATTGTATGAATAATTTATAACAATAACATAATAAATGAAAATTTACACCACTGTAAAGAGAACCACCCTAAGTTGAAAAATTCACACAAATTTACATTGCCTTTAATATGATAAATAAGAAATCCTGATATCAAACAGTCTCGATCTCTGATCACGTTACTGGGTAACACACGGAAAAGTGTGTCTCTGCGACTCATCAAATATTTCATTATCCAATAATTAGATATGTTCCCTCATTTGTTTTCTAAAATCCATTTTTAAAATGAGTTTCCGTTTAAAAATGCGTTTTCTAAGGAGTTTGACTAGTAAGTTCACTTTATTGTGACTTTTGCTTTTGATGTTACAAACTTTAAACCTATACAACTTCATGGTTGTATGTATGATTTTATAATTTTTTAACGATGCCTTCCTCATTAAATGCAGTATTCGAAACAATAAAATTGATATATTTGTTACTTTTTCCAGGAAAGATATTCAGGAGACCGATTAGAAAATTGATTAAGCACATATCGAACCTCAGGCGTGTGCAAAGGACACAGTTACCTTATCAGCTTAAAGATAATCGATATATACTGAACGGAGCAGCTAACTCACCACCTGGCATTCTCTGTATTGACAGTTTATGTATTTTCTCAAAATGTTTCCTTAAAATTTGGACTTAAATCAGACAGAACATGTAGGCTATGGATGCTTAATACATACTTTTATGTTAATATCGTATACACTTTTTAGTAACACTACACAATATATCGACAAAGATATTTGTAATACAAAAGTGGCGGGTTAGCTGTTCCGTTCAGTATATGATTTATAATCATTTTGGCTTCCTTGATTATAAAGAAAATTGACTCCTATTATCACAGTAAAGAGCAGTAAAACATCCCTTTCATTTATGATTTTTTCTTCCCAAAAAATAAGATTACGTATCCCTTACAGTCTAATATTTTTTTCATTGTTGACAACATAAGTATAAGGTGTTTAAAAAACCAATGTAACTGATTGGATTTAGTCTGAAGGTATTTTGCCGACAAACATTTTTACGTTTACATATATCCGCAGCATCTATAATGATGTCGAAGGTCATATTCATTTCCTCGATAACTCCAACATTGTCTACCAATAAGTAAGGGCCATATTCATTTCCTCGATAACTCCAACATTGTCTACCAATAAGTAAGGGCCATACTCATTTCCTCGATAACTCCGACATTGTCTACCAATAAGTAAGGGCCATACTCATTTCCTCGATAACTCCGACATTGTCTACCAATAAGTAAGGGACATACTCATTTCCTCGATAACACCGACATTGTCTACCAATAAGTAAGGGCCATACTCATTTCCTCGATAACACCGACATTGTCTACCAATAAGTAATGGCAATACTCCGATAACACCGACATTGTCTACCAATAAGTAAGGGCCATACTCATTTCCTCAATAACACCGACATTGTCTACCAATAAGTAAGGGCCATACTTATTTCCTCGATAACTCCGACATTGTTTACCAATAAGTAAGGGCCATACTCATTTCCTCGATAACACCGACATTGTCTACCAATAAGTAAGAGCCATACTCATTTCCTCAATAACTCCGACATTGTCTACCAATAAGTAAGGGCCATACTCATTTCCTCAATAACTCCCGACATTGTCTACCAATAAGTAAGGGCCATACTCATTTCCTCGATAACTCCGACATTGCGTTGAATAGATAATTGTGCTCATGCATTCGTTTAATAGTATCTATGTACGTACGGACTGATGTTAAAACCATCTGTATTCTCTGCTATCTTCTCCTCTACGAACTCATGTAGGTTGTTTAAGCAATTGTGAATGTGATATCCCATCTGAAAGACAACATGCCCAATAACAAAGTGTCACATCTATAACTTCATAAACATACCAGTAATATTATTGAAATAGTAAATGCCGCTTATTCGCATATCCTTATTTTAGAAAAGTACATCAACAACTTCTTTTAATTTTAATGGAGGTATATATTATTGTATATTCAGTTTCATTGTGGAGGAAGAAGACCCCTGAATGAACCTATGTCAAACCACCGTCCTTTCGCAAGTAACTGGCTTGCAAACGTCCTCAAATAAAGATTTTGGACCGAGTGGAGCTTGAAGCTTCTATGTCAGTGGTGAGAGGTAAGTGTTTACTGGACTACAGCGCCTTAAATCGCTCAGTCATGGAGGTCTTGATTCAATTTAACTGTAGAGGTCATGTGCACAAGATTATCCCATGAAGTGCAATCTACCTGTTTTAGCTTTCCGGTGGAGAAGGTTGGACTAATAGTCGATCTAAGAAACTTCCAATGACTACCAGAGGCCAGAGAAACAGCCGAGTCCCACAATTTAGATATCGGTACAATGTTCTGAAAATAAAAGTGCGATACTTAAGGTGTCCTTATAAACATACATAATAGATGTGAGTGTCTGCCGAAAAAAATATTAATACATCGCCATGGCCGAACTGTTAACATATGTTGATTTATATACTTATAAGTTATATACAAATGAAAAACCTAATTGCATTATAAATTATAACAAAAACGAAATACATTAAACAATATTTATAATATATGAAAATTCGAAGACCTTTGTTTTAATTTAAATTCGATTCCAGAGTGTCATACATGACGTCACACGTGACGTGTGAGGAAGTTTAAGTATTTTATTTACAACCAGTCAAATAGTATACCACTCTTTCTGAAAACTTGGAGAATTCTTTGACGTATATTTGCTTTATTATATCCGTGTCGCTTATCACCAGTGTTCCTCTATTACCCGTGTAGAGTCTATAATGATACAAAGCGGAGAAATAGCACATAAACACATACATCTTTTAGTCAAAGGCTTTTTGGGTTTTGTAGAAATAATGATAATGACATATCATATACACTAGGTATCAGAAGATAGAAATGTCTACTTATTATGAAATGTTAAATTTTTAAAAATTAAGTCGAGTAAATTTTAATGTGCAAAATCAATGCAAACTCAAAACAGCATAACTTTAAACATTAAGTAAAACTAACATTTCTTAATTTAGGTATTTGGCATATTAAATCAAGTTTTAATATATATTTTTGAAATATTTTTTTAGATTTAAATACAATACCAATACAATTTTGCCTATCAAAATAATATTTTTTTGTGATATTTCTAAAAGAACCCAGCAGATTTTTTACTTTATTTTTTAAATCATGTTCATAAAATTAAAATAACTTTAAAAGCACTTTAAACAGTACTTAGTCAATTTGTTTGTCAGCTGACCTGAAGCGAGAGCAACTTTAGCTCCGCCCACTGACCACGAGGTATTGTTTGTCCAAGTACATACGCTGTAATACAATGTAGTATTTACTTAGAGATCGTTCACTTGTCTAAGGAAAATGGCGACCCCGGAAACAAAATCGATCGCTGATTGGATGATCGACTTGTTTGATTGACAACCCGCGTCAGGTGAATTATGAATAAATGTTAAACCATACTAGACAATGGTCCAGAATATGAAAGCAATATTGATAACTGTTTTTCAATCGCTTACAATCTAAATTGTAAACCAAATTTTTATATGCTGAATAGTTTTGTTTTCCTTTTACCCCCTTCACATTATACACATACTATTAAGCAAATATTTAGAGGAAATTACCGAGAGCATGTTAACTTTTCTTACAAAGTATAACCACTCACCCAAATACTTTGCCATTTGTCTTCACCATTTCAGCATCAATGTACGACGCAAAGCCCTGGAATTATTCAAATGACTTATTTCATACTATGAACGTTTCATAAATGTATACGGCAAATTCTTTGAGAGATAAAGACCAGGGGCCGGCTTCACTAGATATACCATATATAACATGAAAAGTTTTGAAAATGACGTCATCCACAAAACAATCAGCGGCATTGTTGTGTTGGAACAGAAATGGTGTAATTTCTTGCAATGACCTTAAGAATACAATTTCTCCAGAAAGTTCTTTTATTTATTTTTTGAAATAGTAGAGTGTCACAAAGACAAGTAATTAATTATTTTTTCTTATCTTCACACAATACAATTCTCCTCTTCATCAGTATTGTTACCGATAGTAAACAAGTTTCTAAATAAAAAACTTATTTTCTTAAATGAAACAACAAATATATTTTTATTATTACAGAATAATTGTTAAGTAGTGCTGTTAATATACGTGTATTCATTAAATTGAACCAATTATCTTGCAACATTTTTTTTGTGATACGATACCTTCTTTGTTATTATACGAAGATCCCCGAGAAGAAACGTTGTCGATTTCTGTGGTATCCCAAGACGTTTGAAGTAACTCTGCTTGTACCAGGTGTACCTAATGTTTAATTTAAAACAACATGGAAGAACATGTATTTGATTTTATTCGTGATGATAGTGATACATGTATATGTACTTGTAACTAAATACACATCAGTCAGTTCCTTACATACTTTGTTATTCAGTTAATTGAAAACCAAAAATATTTTTTTTTTTTTTTACTTTGATCGTTATTTGACAACAGTAAACTTTATGACAGATAAACGGTTTGATCAATTGTTCTTAAAATAACATAATTTTCTTTCAAAAAATATGATTCAATAATATTTTTTGACAATGCAATATTTTTTTTCACGGTAAATACACTGTTTTATTACAATAATTTTACAATGCTAGGTGACAGATTATACTCAGTAGCTTGTATACAAGATTAAACAAGTAATATATGTCTGTAGATATACTTTATAAGTAACTATCAATATGCCTGTAGATATACTGTATCTGTAACTAACTATATGCCTGTAGATATACTGTATCAGTTACTAACTATATGCCTGTAGATATGCTGTATCTGTAACTAACTATATGTCTGTACAGTAACTAACTATATGCCTGTAGATATACTGTATCTGTAACTAACTATATGCCTGTAGTAATACTGTATCAGTAACTAACTATATGCCTGTACAGTAACTAACTATATGCCTGTAGATAAACTGTATCTGTAACTAACTATATGCCTGTAGATATACTGTATCAGTAACTAACTATATGCCTGTAGATATGCTGTATCTGTAACTAACTATATATCTGGACAGTAACTAACTATATGCCTGTAGATAAACTGTATCTGTAACTAACTATATGCCTGTAGATATACTGTATCTGTAACTAACTATATGCCTGTAGATATACTGTATCTGTAACTAACTATATGCCTGTACAGTAACTAACTATATGCCTGTAGATAAACTGTATCTGTAACTAACTATATGCCTGTAGATATACTGTATCAGTAACTAACTATATGCCTGTAGATATGCTGTATCTGTAACTAACTATATGTCTGTACAGTAACTAACTATATGCCTGTAGATATACTGTATATGTAACAAACTATATGCCTGTACAATAACTAATTATATGCCTGTAGATATGCTGTATCTGTAACTAACTATATGTCTGTACAGTAACTAACTGTATGCTTGTAGATATACTGTATCTGTAACTAACTATATGCCTGTACAATAACTAATTATATGCCTGTAGATATGCTGTATCTGAAAAGAACTCTATGCCTGTAGATATACTGTATCAGTAACTAACTATATGCCGGAAGATAAACTGTATCTGTAACTAACTATATGCCTGTACAATAACTAATTATATGCCTGTAGATATGCTGTATCTGAAACGAACTCTATGCCTGTAGATATACTTTATCTGTAACTAACTATATGCCTGTAGATATACTGTATCTGTAACAAACTATATGCCTGAAGATAAACTGTATCAGTAACTAACTATATATCTGTACATATACTGTATATGTAACTAACTATATGCCTGAAGATATACTGTATCAGTAACTAAATATGTGATTGTAGATATACTGTATCAGTAACTAACTATATGCCTGTAGATATACTATATCTGTAACAAACTATATGCCTGAAGATAAACTGTATCATTAACTAACTATATATCTGTAGATATACTGTATATGTAACTAACTATATGCCTGAAGATATACTGTATCAGTAACTAACTATATGCCTGTAGATATACTGTATCAGAAACTTACGCCTGTAGATATACTGTATCTGTAACTAATTATATGCCTGTAGATAAACTGTATCAGTAACTAACGATATGCCTGTAGATATACTGTATCAGTAATTAACTATATGCCTGTAGATATACTGTATCAGTAACTAACTATATGCCTGAAGATATACTGTATCAGTAACTAACTGTATGCCTGTAGATATACTGTATCTGTAACTAACTATATGCCTGAAGATATACTGTATCAGTAAGTAACTATATGCCTGTAGATATACTGTATCAGTAACTAACTATATGCCTGAGGAGATACTGTATCTGTAACTAAATATATGCCTGTAGATATACTGTATCTGTAACTAACTATATGCCTGAAGATATACTGTATCAGTAACTAACTATATGCCTGTAGATATACTGTATCAGTAACTAACTATATGCCTGAGGAGATACTGTATCTGTAACTAATTATATGCCTGAAGATATACTGTATCAGTTACTAACTATATGCCTGTAGATATACTGTATCTGTAACTAACTCTATGCCTGTAGATATACTGTATCAGTAACTAAGTTATATGAAAGTATATACGTTAACTTACATGTATGTTAAAAATACAACAACCACCACCACCACCATCACCATCACCAACACAACAACAACAACAACAACAACAACAATAACAACAACAACAACAACCACCATCACAACAACAACAACAACAATTACAACGTTTACTTACATGCATACTGTAAATACAACAGTAAGTATGGCAATCAGCCAACTTGGAAGTTCAATGAGCCCGAGGACATCCATTCTTGAAGTTAATGTCAGATTTAAACACCTATACTTATAGTTGTTCAAACTACAATGAAATAAGAAGAAACAAATTAAGTTATTACTTTAAATGTTTGTGTATAATAAAAGAACATGTACGGTGACCTACAAATGTTCACAAAAATAGTTTATAAAGTAAATACGGTATATGTTTTTCAAATGTCTCCCGTTGATACTCATATAATAATGTCCGTATTACCTATCTTACTTTTACATAGGAACATCGCGGCATGATCTAGTGGTAGAGCGTCTGTCCCGCCGGCCGGTTAGCCATCCATATAATAATGTCCGTATTATCTATCTTACTTTTACATAAGGACATCGCGGCATGGTCTAGTGGTAGAGCGTCCGTCCCGCTGGCCGGTTAGCCATCCATATAATAATGTCCGTATTATCTATCTTACTTTTACATAAGGACATCGCGGCGTGGTCTAGTGGTAGAGTGTCCGTCCCGCTGGCCGGTTAGCCATCCATATAATAATATTCGTATTATCTATCTTACTTTTACATAGGGACATCGCGGCGTGGTCTAGTGGTAGAGCGTCCGTCCCGCTGGCCGGTTAGCCATCCATATAATAATGTCCGTATTATCTATCTTACTTTTACATAAGAACATCGCGACGTGGTCTAGTGGTAGAGCGTCCGTCCCGCTGGCCGGTTAGCCATCCATATAATAATATTCGTATTATCTATCTTACTTTTACATAGGGACATCGCGGCGTGGTCTAGTGAAAGAGTGTCCGTCCCGCAGGCCGGTTAGCCATCCATATAATAATGTCCGTATCATCTATCTTACTTTTACATAAGAACATCGCGGCGTGGTCTTGTGGTAGAGTCTCCGACCCGCTGCCCGGTTAGCCATCTATATAATAATATTCGTATTATCTATCTTACTTTTACATAGGGACATCGCGGCGTGGTCTAGTGGTAGAGTCTCCGTCCCGCTGGCCGGTTAGCCATCCATATAATAATATTCGTATTATCTATCTTACTTTTACATAGGGACATCGCGGCGTGGTCTAGTGGTAGAGCGTCCGTCCCGCTGGCCGGTTAGCCATCCATATAATAATGTCCGTATCATCTATCTTACTTTTACATAGGGACATCGCGGCGTGGTCTAGTGGTAGAGCGTCCGTCCCGCTGGCCGGTTAGCCATCCATATAATAATATTCGTATTATCTATCTTACTTTTACATAGGGACATCGCGGCGTGGTCTAGTGGTAGAGCGTCCGTCCCGCCGGACAATCGGACAATCTTAATCAATTTACAGATATAAGACAAAATATTCATGAGTGCAAGCCGGGCCCGATTAGCTCAGCCGCTAACGTGTCTGACTATCAATCCAGGGATCGTGAGTTCGAATCCCCGTCCGGTAACAGTACCCGTGAGGATTGATAAACGACATTGTGTCTCATCATCATTCGTCTTTCATCTCTGATTCAAATGAGAAAGTTATCAATTACTTGCGAAGGTGGTATGTGATCGAGTACTGGTTAACCTTTCACGATCCCAGGAAACAGTGGTTAGATTAACTGATCGTATGTTAGCCCTCGATGACATAAAAATGACGCTAAATATTAAATCAGTCAATCAATCATGAGTGTCAGGTAAAGCCTAACGCACAATGGCCGTGCGTAACGTCAATATTATCTAAATGTCCTTGAGATATGACATACCTTGTATAAACAAACTTGGCCCGTGTTTGTGTGACCTGCGCTATCACTGATACATAACTCAACTCGTTATTCACAGTAAATAAGATCTGAATTGTTTCTCGTATTTCATTTTCATACGATCGCATTGAAATCAAACTTTGACGTTTCTGTACTTTACGCTTAAAGTGACCTGATTTTAATAAGATTGATTTTCAAAAATATGTTGATTTAAAAAATATATATATATACACGTATATGTAAATGTTAACATTTTCGGACATTATAAAATGAAATAAAATTTAAAAATATATTTTTGTAAATAAGTCTATTTAAGATACAAAATGTTGATAAATACCTGTAAAATCCACAGATCACATATGAAATGAGTTATTTACATTGAACTTACTTGTCATGTAAGTTGACGTATATATCCGTGTGTTTACTCTGGCAATGTTTAAGCTTCTGCTTATCACTACCGCTTTACACAAACGTTGCTACAGGGTGATTACAAAGTGTTCATGAACATAACCACAAAGACGGCCACGATCAGTATTATCTGCAAACACATCAGCAGTATAATCAGCTCGATCGCTATTATCCGCAAACACATCAGCAGTATAATCAGCTCGATCGCTATTATCCGCAAAAACATCAGCAGTATAATCAGCTCGATCGCTATTATCCGCAAACACATCAGCAGTATAATCAGCTCGATCGCTATTATCCGCAAACACATCAGCAGTATAATCAGCTCGATCGCTATTATCCGCAAACACATCAGCAGTATAATCAGCTCGATCGCTATTATCCGCAAACACATCAGCAGTATAATCAGCTCGATCGCTATTATCCGCAAACACATCAGCAGTATAATCAGCTCGATCGCTATTATCCGCAAACACATCAGCAGTATAATCAGCTCGATCGCTATTATCCGCAAACACATCAGCAGTATAATCAGCTCGGTCGCTGTTATCCGCAAACACATCAGCAGTATAATCAGCTCGGTCGCTGTTATCCGCAAACACATCAGCAGTATAATCAGCTCGATCGCTGTTATCCGCAAACACATCAGCAGTATAATCAGCTCGATCGCTGTTATCCGATAACACATCAGCAGTATAATCAGCTCGATCGCTGTTATCCGCAAACACATCAGCAGTATAATCAGCTCGATCACTATTATCCGATAACACATCAGCAGTATAATCAGCTCGATCGCTGTTATCCGCAAACACATCAGCAGTATAATCAGCTCGATCACTGATATCCGCAAACACATCAGCAGTATAATCAGCTCGATCACTGTTATCCGCAAACACATCAGCAGTATAATCAGCTCGATCGCTATTATCCGCAAACACATCAGCAGTATAATCAGCTCGATCGCTATTATCCGCAAACACATCAGCAGTATAATCAGCTCGATCGCTATTATCCGCAAACACATCAGCAGTATAATCAGCTCGATCGCTATTATCCGCAAACACATCAGCAGTATAATCAGCTCGATCATTATTATCTGCAAACACATCAGCAGTATAATCAGCTCGATCGCTATTATCTGCAAACACATCAGCAATATAATCAGCTCGATCGCTATTATCTGCAAACACATCAGCAATATAATCAGCTCGATCACTATTATCCGCAAATACATCAGCAGTATAATCGGTTCGATCACTATTATCCGCAAACACATCAGCAGTATAATCAGCTCGATCACTATTATCTGCAAACACATCAGCAGTATAATCAGCTCGATACCGTATGTTGTGATCAAAATGTGTTGAAATACTGTATGTTATGAAGTCTCAGTCTGATTAAATGGGCTTTATTTTTAGAAACACGTATCGACATATTTTAAACCAATGTCCTTAATAAATGCCTTAGCCCCTTATATTAATTATACCGCATACGTCAGACCAGCTACACAAATAGTAATAAAACTTCCTTTATTAATAACTTAGCGTAATTTCAAGTTTTCTGAAGGTAAACGATGCTATAAGATCACTTCAATGACTAGAAGAGGCAACCTGGGGGTAGTATTCGGGAAGGGTGTCCTCTACTCCCGCTATTGGGATACGGGGAACAGCTTCGGTAAATCTTAAACACTTACTGCTGAATTCTACTAATATTTTAGAAAATATGGTTGTTATTTACGCCAATGTTGTTGTTTTGTTTTACATTCATGTGTTATTGTTTAAACGCGCGCGCGCAAACACACACACACACCATCGAGCCAAGACGCAGAAGAGAGTATCCCTCACCCCTCCTGCAAATGTGAGTAGGTGGTGTGTGTATGGCAGGGGACTAGCTTGGTTAAAGTAAACCTGCAGGCCTTGATGGGGCTATAGGGTACTCCGTCAGATATTGTTTCAAACTGTAAATGACCAACGGTGCATTATCAGTGGATGTGTGTATATTTTTTTCTATGTAAAACATTTATCACCAACTGAGGGACTTTATTTTTTCTTGGAAAAAATGCAGACCCTGACCAGCATTACCTACGTGTAGCTACGCCGGTGTGTCACTGCTATAAAACTAGCACTGGATTCGCTGCCGCCAACAATAATAAGTATGCCATGTACACTGTTTTATGTATCTTACAGCTACGCCGGTGTGTCACTGCTATAAAACTAGCACTGGATTCGCTGACGCCAAGAATTATAAGTGTTCCATGTACACTGTTTTATGTATCTTACAGCTACGCCGGTGTGTCACTGCTATAAAACTAGCACTGGATTCGCAGCCGCTTAGAGTAATAAGTGTGCCATGTACACTGTTTTATGTATCTTACAGCTACGCCGGTGTGTCACTACTATAAAACTAGCACTGGATCCGCTGCCGCCAAGAATAATAAGTGTGCCATGTACACTGTTTAATGTATCTTACAGCTACGCCGGTGTGTCACTGCTATAAAACTAGCACTGGATTCGCTGCCGCAAGGAATAATAAGTGTGCCATGTACACTGTTTTATGTATCTTACAGCTACGCCGGTGTGTCACTGCTATAAAACTAGCACTGGATTCGCTGCCGCAAGGAATAATTAGTGTGCCATGTACACTGTTTTATGTATCTTACAGCTTCAACGGTGTGTCACTGCTATAAATCTAGCACTGAATTCGCTGCCGCAAGGAATAAAAAGTGTGCCATGTACACTGTTTTATGTATCTTACAGCTACGCCGGTGTGTCACTGCTATAAAACTAGCACTTGATACGCTGCCGCCAAAAATAATAAGTGTGCCTTGTACACTGTTTAACGTAACTTACAGTTACGCCGGTGTATCACTGTTATAAAACTAGCACTGGATTCGCTGCCGCCAACAATATTAAGTGTGCCATGTACACTGTTTTATGTATCTTACAGCTACAACGGTGTGTCACTGCTATAAAACTAGAACTGGATTTGCTGCCGCCAGAAATAATAAGTGTGCCATGTACACTGTTTTATGTATCTTACAGCTACGCCGGTGTGTCACTGCTATAAAACTAGCACTGGATCCGCTGCGGCCAGGAGTAATAAGTGTTCCATGTACACTGTTTTATGTATCTTACAGCTACAACGGTGTGTCACTGCTATTAAACTAGCACTGGATTCGCTGCCGCCAAGAATAATAAGTGTGCCATGTACACTGTTTTATGTATCTTACAGCTACGCCGGTGTGTCACTGCTATAAAACTAGCACTGGATCTGCTGCGGCCAAGAATAATAAGTGTGCCATGTACACTTTTTTAAGTATCCTACAGCTACGCCGGTGTGTCACTGCTATTAAACTAGCACTGGATTCGCTGCCGCCAAGAATAATAAGTGTGCCATGTACACTGTTTTATGTATCCTACAGCTACGCCGGTGTGTCACTACTATAAGACTAGCACTGGATTCGCTGCCGCCAAGAATAATAAGTGTGCCATGTACACTGTTTTATGTATCTTACAGCTACAACGGTGTGTCACTGCTATAAAACTAGAACTGGATTTGCTGCCGCCAGAAATAATAAGTGTGCCATGTACACTGTTTTAAGTATCTCACAGCTACGCCGGTGTGACACTGCTATAAAACTAGCACTGGATTCGCTGCCGCAAGGAATAATAAGTGTGCCATGTACACTGTTTTATGTATCTTACAGCTTCAACGGTGTGTCACTGCTATAAATCTAGCACTGAATTCGCTGCCGCAAGGAATAAAAAGTGTGCCATGTACACTGTTTTATGTATCTTACAGCTACGCCGGTGTGTCACTGCTATAAAACTAGCACTTGATACGCTGCCGCCAAAAATAATAAGTGTGCCTTGTACACTGTTTAACGTAACTTACAGTTACGCCGGTGTATCACTGTTATAAAACTAGCACTGGATTCGCTGCCGCCAACAATATTAAGTGTGCCATGTACACTGTTTTATGTATCTTACAGCTACAACGGTGTGTCACTGCTATAAAACTAGAACTGGATTTGCTGCCGCCAGAAATAATAAGTGTGCCATGTACACTGTTTTATGTATCTTACAGCTACGCCGGTGTGCCACTGCTATAAAACTAGCACTGGATCCGCTGCGGCCAGGAGTAATAAGTGTTCCATGTACACTGTTTTATGTATCTTACAGCTACAACGGTGTGTCACTGCTATTAAACTAGCACTGGATTCGCTGCCGCCAAGAATAATAAGTGTGCCATGTACACTGTTTTATGTATCTTACAGCTACGCCGGTGTGTCACTGCTATAAAACTAGCACTGGATCTGCTGCGGCCAAGAATAATAAGTGTGCCATGTACACTTTTTTAAGTATCCTACAGCTACGCCGGTGTGTCACTGCTATTAAACTAGCACTGGATTCGCTGCCGCCAAGAATAATAAGTGTGCCATGTACACTGTTTTATGTATCCTACAGCTACGCCGGTGTGTCACTACTATAAGACTAGCACTGGATTCGCTGCCGCCAAGAATAATAAGTGTGCCATGTACACTGTTTTATGTATCTTACAGCTACAACGGTGTGTCACTGCTATAAAACTAGAACTGGATTTGCTGCCGCCAGAAATAATAAGTGTGCCATGTACACTGTTTTAAGTATCTCACAGCTACGCCGGTGTGACACTGCTATAAAACTAGCACTGGATTCGCTGCCGCAAGGAATAATAAGTGTGCCATGTACACTGTTTTATGTATCTTAAGTTACGCCGGTGTGTCACTACTATAAGACTAGCACTGGATTTGCTGCCGCCAAGAATAATAAGTGTGCCATGTACACTGTTTTATGTATCTTACAGCTACAACGGTGTGTCACTACTATTAAACTAGCACTGGATTCGCTGTTGCAAGGAATAATAAGTGTGCCATGTACACTGTTTTATGTATCTTACAGCTACAACGGTGTGTCGCTACTATAAAACTAGCACTGGATTCGCTGCTGCAAGGAATAATAAGTGTGCCATGTACATTGTTTTATGTATCTTACAGCTACAACGGTATGTCACTGCTATAAAACTAGTACTGGATTCGCTGCCGCCAGAAATAATAAGTGTGCCATGTACACTGTTTTAAGTATCCTACAGCTACGCCGGTGTGTCACTGCTATAAGACTAGCACTGGATTCGCTGCCGCCAAGAATAATAAGTGTGCCATGTACACTGTTTTATGTATCTTACAGCTACAACGGTGTGTAACTGCTATAAAACTAGCACTGGATTCGCTGCCGCTAAGAATAATAAGTGTGCCATGTATACTGTTTTATGTATCTTACAGCTACAACGGTGTGTCACTACTATAAAACTAGCACTGGATTCGCTGCTGCAAGGAATAATAAGTGTGCCATGTACACTGTTTTATGTATCTTACAGCTACAACGGTATGTCACTGCTATAAAACTAGTACTGGATTTGCTGCCGCCAGAAATAATAAGTGTGCCATGTACACTGTTTTAAGTATCCTACAGCTACGCCGGTGTGTCACTGCTATAAAACTACCACTAGATTCGCTGCCGCAAGGAATAATACGTGTTCCATGTACACTGTTTTATGTATCTGACAGCTACGCCGGTGTGTCACTGCTATAAAACTAGCACTGGATTCGCTGCCGCTAAGAATAATAAGTGTGCCATGTTCACTGTTTTATGTATCTTACAGCTACGCCGGTGTGTCACTGCTATTAAACTAGCACTGGATTCGCTTTCGCCAAGAATAATAACTGTGCCATGTATACTGTTTTATGTATCTTACAGCTACGCCGGTGTGTCACTACTATAAGACTAGCACTGGATTCGCTGCCGCCAAGAATAATAAGTGTGTCATGTACACTTTTTTATGTATCTTACAGCTACGCCGGTGTGTCACTACTATAAAACAAGCACTGGATTCGCTGCCGCCAAGTGTGCCATGTACACTGTTTTATGTATCTGACAGCTACGCCGGTGTGTCACTGCTATAAAACTAGCACTGGATTCGCTGCCGCCAGAAATAATAAGTGTGCCATGTACACTGTTTTATGTATCTTACAGCTACGCCGGTGTGTCACTGCTATAAAACTAGTACTGGATCCGCTACCGCCAAGAATAATAAGTGTGCCATGTACACTGTTTTATGTATCTTACAGCTACGCCGGTGTGTCACTGCTATAAAACTAGCACTGGATTCGCTGCCGCAAGGAATAATAAGTGTGCCATGTACACTGTTTTATGTATCTTACAGCTACGCCGTTAAGGTTTTTTTTTATCAAAATACATGTTGGGACAATGTATATGTTGATCCCATCCACCTCACCCAACCTGATCCTTGTGATAGGGGGCCATCCCTCCCAATCTGCTACGCCTTTGCTCTTATGTGTTTAATACCTACAGATAATACATACAGATAATACTTACATATAATACATACAGTTAATACTTATATATAACACATACAGATAATACTTACATACAATACATATAATACATACAGATAATACATACAGATAATACTTACAGATAATACTTACATATAATACTTATTCGTGATGGGTGCAATATTTCACAGCACCCTGTAATGCGTCACTACATTTGTATACGGTGTTATCTCACTAGGTCAATCGTTGTGCTAGAAAATGATCGTGGATTGCAGATGTATTGTGCAATAAACATTTGCGTTGTGAAATACGTGCTTGATGTACTTGTGAAAGTTACGATCATGTCGTGGTTAAAGTGACGGTGGTTAAAACATTTTTATTCACATAAGTACATATATTTAACATACAATTAACAATGAAGCAATTAAGTCCTACATTTAACACACTATGTGGAAATGATGCCCACATTACAGCATTCTATGTGTTAACTGTTGAATGTTATAAAAATAGCTGATTTCGTTCTGGTCGGTTGCTGTGTAGTTAAAATTGTTACTGTCGCATAAAAACATAAAGAAAATCTATCAGAAATAGAGAAATACGAAAAAATAAAAAATCATTTCAGTTTCAAAAGACTTCGCCATGATTCCGGCAGTTCCGTGAACGCTTGCACGATCTAACTTGCATATTGTAAACCAAAAGTTGAAAATACATTTCAGAACAACTCTTTCGCCAACAATTCTATGTAGAAAAAAGGAACTGAACTAGCATTGATAAATATTTAATTATTATATAGTTTCCTTTGTTTTCATATGCAATTGTGTTCGTTTATGAAAGGAGATGAGGAAATAAACTCAACAGGCGATTCGAAATGTTAACTCAAGTAAAAGCAGTAATTCATGCAGTTCAACTCTACGAGGCGCCGTCTCAAGATACTTATCTCTCACCGCTAAGGTCGTTGGTTCAAGTTCCGCTTGCTCCAAATGTATCTGAGAAGGTTTGCCAGTTACTTGCGAAAGGACACTAGTTATACTCAGATTCAATGTGAGGTCTTCCTCAGCCAGTAAAACTGGTTATGGCATATATAACTGAAATGTGTTGAAAAAGGCGTTAACCCCCATTCATAAAAAAATGATGGGAGATGAGGAAATAAGCTCACCAGTCGCAACTACGATTCAAAATCAGTATGCGTACGCAGTTTAACTCTACGTTCAGAATGTTCAAACCATGGGAAAGCACTCTAAATTATGCTTTGATGTGCATTATTGTTGTTATATGGTGTCTAGCGGCGCTTTCAACAATGTTTCAGTCCTATCGCGACGGTGTCTACTTGAGACAGAATTTTAAGCAATGCCACACTGTCGTATCATGCCGCACACACATGATATAATAACCCACCCAGTCACATTATACTGATGCTGCCACACTGGATTATCATGCTACAGACACATGATATGATAACCCACACAGCCACATTATACTGACGCTGCCGCACTAGAGTATCATGCCGCAGACACATGATATGATAACCAACCCGGTCACATTATACTGACGCTGCCACACTGGACTATCATGCCGCAAACACATGATATAATAACCAACCCGGTCACATTATACTGACGCTGCCACACTGGAGTATCATGCCGCAAACACATGATATGATAACCCACACAGCCACATTATACTGACGCTGCCACACTGGAGTATCATGCCGCAGACACATGATATGATAACCCACACAGCCACATTGTACTGACGCTGCCGCACTAGAGTATCATGCCGCAGATACATGATATGATAACCAACCCGGTCACATTATACTGACGCTGCCACACTGGAGTATCATGCCGCAAACACATGATATGATAACCCACACAGCAACATTATACTGACGCTGCCGCACTAGAGTATCATGCCGCAGACACATGATATGATAACCAACCCGGTCATATTATACTGACGCTGCCATACTGGACTATCATGCCGCAAACACATATGATAACCGACCCGGTCACATTATACTGAAGCTGCCACACTGGAGTATCATGCCGCAAACACATGATATGATAACCCACACAGCCACATTATACTGCCGCTGCCACACTGGAGTATCATGCCGCAAACACATGATATGATAACCCACACAGTCACATTATACTGACGCTGCCACACTGGAGTATCATGCCACAGACACATGATATGATAATCCACCCAGTCACATTATACTGACGCTGCCACACTGGAGTATCATGCCGCACACACATGATATGATAACACACACAGTCACATTATACTGACGCTGCCGCACTAGAGTATCATGCCGCAGACACATGATATAAAACCCCACCTAGTCACATTATACTGATGCTGCAACACTGGAGTATCATGCTGAGACACATGATATGATAACCCACCCAGCAACATTATACTGACGCTGCCACACTGGAGTATCATGCTGAGACACATGGTATGATAACCCACAGAGAAACATTATACTGACGCTGCCACACTGGAGTATCATGCCGCAGACACATGATATGATAATCCACCCAGTCACATTATACTGACGCTGCCACACTGGAGTATCATGCCGCACACACATGATATGATAACACACACAGTCACATTATACTGACGCTGCCGCACTAGAGTATGATGCCGCAGACACATGATATAAAACCCCACCTAGTCACATTATACTGACACTGCAACACTGGAGTATCATGCTGAGACACATGATATGATACTCCACCCAGTCCCATTATACTGACGCTGCCACACTGGAGTATCATGCTGAGACACATGATATGATAACCCACCCAGTCACAGTATACTGACGCTGACGCACTGGAGTATCATGCTGAGACACATGATATGATAACCCACACAGTCACATTATACTGACGCTGCCACACTGGAGTATCATGCCGCAGACACATGATATGATAATCCACCCAGTCACATTATACTGACGCTGCCACACTGGAGTATCATGCCGCACACACATGATATGATAACACACACAGTCACATTATACTGACGCTGCCACACTGGAGTATCATGCCGCAGACACATGATATGATAACCCACACAGTCACAGTATACTGACGCTGCCGCACTAGAGTATCATGCCGCAGACACATGATATAAAACCCCACCTAGTCACATTATACTGACGCTGCCACACTGGAGTATCATGCTGAGACACATGATATGATAACCGACACAGTCACATTATACTGACGCTGCCACACTGGAGTATCATGCTGCA
This sequence comes from Panopea generosa, assembly GCA_029582155.1. Lineage (NCBI taxonomy): Eukaryota > Metazoa > Mollusca > Bivalvia > Adapedonta > Hiatellidae > Panopea > Panopea generosa. The sequence continues at coordinate 3,697,679 of CM055911.1, forward strand.
GACACATGATATGATAACCCACCCAGTCACATTATACTGACGCTGCCTCACTGGAGTATCATGCCGCAGACACATGATATGATAACCAACCCAGTCACATTATACTGACGCCGCCACACTGGAGTATCATGCTGAGACACATGATATGATAACCCAACCAGTCACAGTATACTGACGCTGCCGCACTGGCGTATCATGCCGCAGACACATGATATGATAACCCACCCAGTCACATTATACTGACGCTTCTTCACTTGAGTATCATGCCGTAAACACATGATATGATAACCCACCCAGAAACATTATACTGACGCTGCCACACTGGCGTATCATGCTGAGACACATGATATGATAATCCACCCAGTCACATTATCCTGACGCTGCCTCACTGGAGTATCATGCTGAGACACATAATATGATACCCCACCCAGTCCCATTATACTGATGCTGCCACACTGGAGTATCATGCTGAAACACATGATATGATACCCCACCAGTTATATTATACTGATGTTACCACACTGGAGTATCATGCTGAGACACTTGATATGATAACCAACCCAGTCACATTATACTGACGCTGCCGCACTGGAGTATCATGCCGCAGACACATGATATGATAACCCACCCAGTCACATTATACTGACGCTGCCACACTGGAGTATCATGCTGAGACACATGATATGATACCCCACCTAGTCCCATTATACTGACGCTGCCACACTGGAGAATCATGCCGTAGACACATTATATGATAACCCACCCAGTCACATTATACTGACGCTGCCACACTGGATTATCATGCCGCAGACACATGATATGAAACCTCACCCAGTCACATTATACTGACGCTGCCACACTGGAGTATCATGCTTAGACACATGATATGATACCCCACCCAGTAACATTATACTGACGCTGCCACACTGGAATATCATGCTGAGACACATGATATGATAACCCACCCAGCCACATTATACTAACGTTGCCACACTGGAGTATCATGCTGCATACACATGATATGATAACCCACCCAGTCACATTGTACTGACGCTGCCCCACTGGAGTATCATGCTGAGACACATGATATGATAACCCACCAAATCACAGTATACTGACGCTGCCTCACTGGAATATCATGCTGAGACACATGATATAATACCCCACCCAGTAACATTATACTGACGCTGCCACACTGGAGTATCATGCCGCAGACATATGATATTATAACCCACCCAGTCACATTATATTGACGCTGCCACACTGGAGTATCATGCCGCAGACATATGATATGTTAACCCACCCAGTCACATTATACTGACGCTGCCACACTGGAGTATCATGCTGAGACACATGATATGATAACCGACCAAGTCACATTATACTGACGCTGTCACACTGGAGTATCATGCTGAGACACATGATATGATAACCCACACAGTCACATTATACTGACACTGCCACACTGGAGTATCATGCTGAGACACATGATATGATAACCCACCCAGCAACATTATACTGACGCTGCCTCACTGAAGTATCATGCTGAGACACATGATATGAAACCTCACCCAGTCACATTATACTGACGCTGCCACACTGGAGTATCATGCTGAGACACATGATATGATAACCGACCAAGTCACATTATACTGACGCTGCCACACTGCACTATCATGCTGAGACACATGATATGATAACCCACCCAGCAACATTATACTGACGCTGCCTCACTGAAGTATCATGTTGAGACACATGATATGATAACCCACCCAGCAACATTATACTGACGCTGCCTCACTGAAGTATCATGCTGAGACACATGATATGAAACCTCACCCAGTCACATTATACTGACGCTGCCACACTGGAGTATCATGCTGAGACACATGATATGATAACCGACCAAGTCACATTATACTGACGCTGCCATACTGGAGTATCATGCTGAGACACATGATATGATAACCCACCAAGTCCCATTATACTGACGCTGCCTCACTGAAGTATCATGCCGCAGACACATGATATGATAACCCACCCAGTCACATTATACTGACGCTGCCACACTGGAGTATCATGCTGCAGACACATGATATGATACCCCACCCAGTAACATTATACTGACGCTGCCACACTGGAGTATCATGCTGCAGACACATGTTATGATACCCCACCCAGTCACATTATACTGACGCTGCCTCACTGGAGTATCATGCTGAGACACATGATATGATAACCCACCCAGTAACATTATACTGACGCTGCCACACTGGAGTATCATGTCGCAGACACATGATATGATACCCCACCCAGTCACATTATACTGACGCTGCCTCACTGGAGTATCATGCTGAGACACATGATATGATAACCCACATAGTCACAGTATACTGACGCTGCCACACTGGAGTATCATGCCGCAGACACATGATATGATACCCCACCCAGTCACATTATACTGACGCTGCCTCACTGGAGTACCATGCTGAGACACATGATATGATAACCCACCCAGTAACATTATACTGACGCTGCCACACTGGAGTATCATGCTGCAGACACATGATATGATACCCCACCCAGTCACATTATACTGACACTGCCACACTGGAGTATCATGCTGAGACACATGATATGATAACCCACCCAGCAACATTATACTGACGCTGCCTCACTGAAGTATCATGCTGAGACACATGATATGAAACCTCACCCAGTCACATTATACTGACGCTGCCACACTGGAGTATCATGCTGAGACACATGATATGATAACCGACCAAGTCACATTATACTGACGCTGCCACACTGCACTATCATGCTGAGACACATGATATGATAACCCACCCAGCAACATTATACTGACGCTGCCTCACTGAAGTATCATGTTGAGACACATGATATGATAACCCACCCAGCAACATTATACTGACGCTGCCTCACTGAAGTATCATGCTGAGACACATGATATGAAACCTCACCCAGTCACATTATACTGACGCTGCCACACTGGAGTATCATGCTGAGACACATGATATGATAACCGACCAAGTCACATTATACTGACGCTGCCATACTGGAGTATCATGCTGAGACACATGATATGATAACCCACCAAGTCCCATTATACTGACGCTGCCTCACTGAAGTATCATGCCGCAGACACATGATATGATAACCCACCCAGTCACATTATACTGACGCTGCCACACTGGAGTATCATGCTGCAGACACATGATATGATACCCCACCCAGTAACATTATACTGACGCTGCCACACTGGAGTATCATGCTGCAGACACATGTTATGATACCCCACCCAGTCACATTATACTGACGCTGCCTCACTGGAGTATCATGCTGAGACACATGATATGATAACCCACCCAGTAACATTATACTGACGCTGCCACACTGGAGTATCATGTCGCAGACACATGATATGATACCCCACCCAGTCACATTATACTGACGCTGCCTCACTGGAGTATCATGCTGAGACACATGATATGATAACCCACATAGTCACAGTATACTGACGCTGCCACACTGGAGTATCATGCCGCAGACACATGATATGATACCCCACCCAGTCACATTATACTGACGCTGCCTCACTGGAGTACCATGCTGAGACACATGATATGATAACCCACCCAGTAACATTATACTGACGCTGCCACACTGGAGTATCATGCTGCAGACACATGATATGATACCCCACCCAGTCACAGTATACTGACGCTGCCACACTTGAGTATCATACTGCAGACACATGATATGATACCCCACCCAGTCACATTATACTGACGTTGCCACACTGGAGTATCATGCTGCAGAGATATAATATGAAACCTCACCCAGTTACATTATACTGACGCTGCAACAATGGAGTATCATGCCGCAGACACATGATATAATAACCCACCCAGTCACATTATACTGACGCTGCCACACTGGAGTATCATGCTGAGACACATGATATGATAACCGACCAAGTCACATTATACTGACGCTGCCACACTGGCGTATCATGCCGCAGACACATGGTATAATAACCCACCCAGTCACATTATACTGACGCTGCCACACTGGAGTATCATGCTGAGACACATGATATGATAACCGACCAAGTCACATTATACTGACGCTGCCACACTGGAGTATCATGCTGAGACACATGATATGATAACCCACCCAGCAACATTATACTGACGCTGCCTCACTGAAGTATCATGCTGAGACACATGATATGATAACCCACCAAGTCCCATTATACTGACGCTGCCTCACTGGAGTATCATGCCGCAGACACATGATATGATAACCCACCCAGTCACATTATACTGACGCTGCCACACTGGAGTATCATGCTGAGACACATGATATGATAACCCACTCAGTCCCATTATACTGACGCTGCCTCACTGGAGTATCATGCTGGAGAGACATGATATGATAACCGACCAAGTCTCATTATACTGACGCTGCCACACTGGAGTATCATGCTGAGACACATGATATGATAACCCACCCAGCAACTTTATACTGACGCTGCCTCACTGAAGTATCATGCTGAGACACATGATATGATAACCCACCAAGTCCCATTATACTGACGCTGCCTCACTGAAGTATCATGCCGCAGACACATGATATGATAACCCACCCAGTCACATTATACTGACGCTGCCACACTGGAGTATCATGCTGAGACACATGATATGATAACCCACTCAGTCCCATTATACTGACGCTGCCACAATGGAGTATCATGCAGCAGACACATGATATGATAACCCACCAAGTCACATTATATTGTCGCTGCCACACTGGAGTATCATGCTGAAACACATGATATGATAACCCACCCAGTAACATTATATTGACGCTGCCACACTGGAGTATCATTCTGAGACACATGATATGATAACCCACCCAGTCACATTATACTGACGCTGCCACAATGGAGTATCATGCCGCAGACAGATGATATAATAACCCACCCAGTCACATTATACTGACGCTGCCACAATGGAGTATCATGCCACAGACACATGGTATGATAACCCACCAAGTCACATTATACTGACGCTGCCACACTGGAGTATCATTCTGAGACACATGATATGATAACCCACCCAGCCACATTATACTAACGTTGCCACACTGGAGTATCATGCTGCAGAGACATGATATGATAACCCACCAAGTCACATTATACTGACGCTGCCACACTGGAGTATCATGCTGAGACACATGATATGATAACCCACCAAGTCACATTATACTGACGCTGCCTCACTGGAGTATCATGCTGAAACACATGATATGATAACCCACCCAGTCACATTATACTGACGCTGCCTCACTGAAGTTTCATGCTGAAACACATGATATGATATCCCATCCAGTAACATTATACTGACGCTGCCACATAGGACTATCATGCTGCAGTGACATGATATGATAACCCACCCAGTCACATTATAATGACTCTGCCACACTGGAGTATCATGCCGCAAACACATGATATGATAACCCACCCAGCAACATTATACTGACGCTGCCATACTGGAGTATCATGCTGAGACACATGATATGATAACCCACCCAGTCACATTATACTGACGCTGCCGCACTGGAGTATCATGCTGAGACACATGATATGATAACCCACCCAGCAACATTATACTGACGCTGCCTTACTGGAGTATCATGCTGAGACACATGATATGATAACCCACCCAGCAACATTATACTGACACTGCCACACTGGAGTATCATGCTGAGACACATGATACGATAATCCACCCAGCAACATTATACTGACGCTGCCACACTGGAGTATCATGCTGAGACACATGATATGATAATCCACACAGCAACATTATACTGACGCTGCCACACTGGAGTATCATGCTGAGACACATGATACGATAACCCACTCAGCCACATTATACTGACGCTGCCTTACTGGAGTATCATGGTACAGACACATGATACGATAACCCCCCCCCCCCCCCCAGCCACATTATAATGACGCTGCCTCACTGGAGTGTCATGCTGAGACACATGATACGATAACCCCCCCCCCCCCCCCCAGCCACATTATAATGACGCTGCTTTACTGGAGTATCATGCCGCACATACATGATATGATAATCCATCCAGTCGCATTATACTGACGCTACCTCACTGGAGTATCATGCAGCAGACATATAATATGATAATCTACCCAGTCACATTTTACGGACGCCGCCACACTGGAGTATCATGCCGCAGACACATGATATGATAACTCCAGTGAGGCAGCATACCTTAGTCTTTAAATCGCATCCACATGAAATTCAGGTGAAACATCAGAGTTTTTATCAACATTTGTGCATTTTGTACAAAATCAAGGGTAATTTCACATCCAGAACTTAGATATTAGTTTATAGTGTCACTTTATTCTTATTTCACTATTATAATCTTGTCGATTCCATGCTCTGATATCTCCCGAATCAGGTCTGTCCATCACCAATACAAAAGCAGAGAATTATACGTCTACCACACAAGTCATAACTAGTTAACACTTACAAAACTGTGACGTCATTTAGTTTCCCTGAAGCAAACGACCAATCAAAGGACGGAAATCTCAATGTTATAACGGCCTCAAGCCAGAGAACTGAATCTGTTCTAGTCTATTTATGAACAATCAACTTTTTAAAAAAATATTTCTCAGAGAAACATTAATTATTTATCTGATTTTTTTAAATGTCTTGTTTGTTATACCCTATATTCAATTTGCTTGAAAGTATGTTTTATATTATTAATTATAGTCAATTACTATTTTAACAAATTCTACATCCTCTTATTTAATCAATGATCACAATAATTACTTATGATATAATTTTGCCATTTTTAATAAAATAATAATATAACAATTGATATTTTAAAAAGGTCATGTCATTATTATTATATAATAAAAGTTATGTTTTTTTTTGTTCAAGTAACAAATACTGTTACTAACAAAGTGCCATGTCTTTTTATCCAATTGATAATAACAGTAACATTTACTGTTACTATTTATAAAAAAATGTCTTCTACTTTTTATTCATTAATCAATAATCGTTACCATTGGACCAAAATGTCATGCACTTTTTATTAAATTAATATTACCATTAGATTTAAAATCAGACAGATGTTTTTTTTTTATTCTTGTATTTATCAAAATAATAGTCACATTTATTTTTGTTTGAGCTAAATTTTGCGGCACCCTGTACTTTGATAACAGGTTGTTGATACAGACAATATACTTATTTGGTATCTAGAAAACACATATGGTTGACTATATGACAGAATATTGTTTAAAACGGCGCTAAACACCATACACTGCCTAACAATCGTCACTATTGTTGTTGTTGTTGTTTTTGCTGCTGCTGCTACTGCTGCTGCTGCTGCTGCTGCTGCTACTGCTGTTGTTGTTGTTGAAGTAGTACGACTGTGTCATCTTGAGACAGTATTGTATGCTCTAAACGTAAAATGTCAAGCGATGAAGGTTCTTGTACAATTTTCAAAGTATTTTATATGACCCAGCAGCGGATCTAACGAACGACCTTCCGTATGCGAGGCGAACACTTTACAACTTGACCGTCGCTGTGGAAGTTAAATCGACGGAACCGCTTTTTATGCTCTTTGTATATGAGAGATATTTGTTTCATGTTGAATACCGGATGTCTAAATCGCTTATAAACAAACATATTGAAACGTTTTATACAAAGCATTCAAGCGAATTCCTGTGACATCTATATGTCCTACAGAATACATGTGACGTCAATATGTCCTACTGACTACCTGTGACGTCAATATGTCCTACCGACTACCTGTGACGTCTATATGTCCTACCGACTACCTGTGACGTGTATATGTTCTACCGACTACCTTCGACGTCTATATGTCCTACCAACTACCTGTGACGTCTATATGTCCTACAGACTACCTGTGACATATGTATGCCTTATCGACGACCTGTGACGTCAATACGTCCTACCGACTACCTGTGACCTGTATACTTCCTACCAAATTCCTGTGACGTCAATACGTCCTATCGACTACCTGTGACGTCAATATGTCCTACCGATAACCTGTGACATCTGTATGCCCTACCGACTACCTGTAACGTCAAAACGTCTTACCGACTACCTGTGACGTTTAAATGTCCTCTCGAATACCTCTGACGTCAATATGTCATACCGACTGCCTGTGACATCTATACGTCCTACCGAATACCTTTGACGTCTAAACGTCCTACCGAATACCTTTGACGTCAATATGTCCTTCCGACTACCTGTGACATCTGTATGTCCTACCGACTACCTGTGACGTATATACGTCCTACCGAATACTTGTGACGTCAATACGTCCTACCGACTACCTGAGACGTCTATACGTCTTACTGAATACCTGTGACATCAATACGTCTTACCGACTACCTGTGACGTCAATATGTCCTACCGATTAACTGTGACATCTGTATGCCGTACCGACTGTCTTTGACGTCAATACGTCCTATCGACTACCTATGACGTCAATATGTCTTACCGACTACCTGTTATATCTATATGTCATACCAACTGCATTTGATAAATAGGACTGATAAGCCTTATTTAGGATGAGTAGTTCTTAACGTTTATTAACATTTTTGCCAACGTTGTAAACCTAACATGTATTTGTACCTGTTACTTTAGAAAATAAATAATATATATGACAGTGACGTCAAAATGTCCTACCGACTACACGTACTTCAAAATGTCTTTTTGTCTACCTGTGACGATAAAATGTCCTACCGACTACCTGTGACGTCAAAATATCCTATTGACTACCTGTGATGTAAAAATGTCCTATTGACTGCCTTTGACGTCAAAATGCCCTACCAACTATCTGTGACGTTAAAATGTCCTGCCGACTACATGTGACGTTAAATTGACATATTGACTACCTGTGACGTTAAAATGTCCTGCCGACTAACTGTGCTGTCAAAATGTCCTGCCGACTACCTATAACGTCAAAATGTCGTGCTGACTGCCTGTGACGTCAAAATTTCCTGCTGACTACCTGTGACGTCAACATTTCGTGCCGATTACATGTGGTGTTTAAATGTCCTACTACCTGTCAGATGAAAATGAAGTTGATGAAGTTCTATTGTTTTTAATGTTATAACTTTCAGGGACTGTGAAACATACATTCTAATTAACATATTTCGAAATAAATGTACAATGTACTTACAATTTTATTATGCGTGCGTAGGCAGAAATGACCGAGTGATGTTCTTATTGACAACGCAGTGCGTACGTTGTTGTACTAGAAAATGAACTGGTATGGTAAAAAGGCGCTATTTGTTTAATTTACGTCTGGTGTATTTAGGTCGTTGTGCTAAAAAATGAACGTATGTGCTCTTGATCTACGCCTATGCTGCCGTCGCGTTATCTAACAACAAAAAACGTAACGAAACAACAGCACGAACTTACATGAGATTTTATTTCTAATTGCCGTGTCAAGGACTGGTGCACAACAAGTCTAACTCAATAAAGATTATGAATGTAGATAGACCAGTTTTGTGATATGCTCTCGATGCGGTGTTTATCTTTTCAGTGACTAAGGATCATACGTATTATTTCCTATAATTTATTATTTTGTTGAGTTAACCCACACCACGTATGCCAACAACTGATACAATGGCGGAATTACTCTTTTAAAAATACAGCCCCTTCCGCCCTAAACTGACATATTCTATTAAAGTCCACTATATTACGACTGAAAATCAGGTGTGGCCGTTCAGATTTTGTATTGCGTCTCTCGTCCGCTAAGCCCTCCCCCCTCCCATTCCAAACTGAAATCCTGGATCCGCCCCTGTGACAAGATAAATCATACATTATGTTGTTTTTTTCTTAATTAGACATTGCATTTACGATGTAAATTGTTATATACGAGATATACTTGATATGTAAACGGCGGTCTGTAACATTACAAGTGATAACAACGAATTTGGTGCTCTAAATGAACAGAATGCACACAGAAAACATTTTGTGGAAGAGATGTACGATACTGATCAAAATACTGACAATCCGAACATCGCTCGGCCATTCCCGTCATATTTTGAACGTATTACTTAATTATCACCTGCGTTCCGAATAACATTGTAATTCGTGACCGATGCAATGGGTCTAATATTTTACCTTGCCCTGTACCGCGTCATTTAATCATTTTACCAGGCCATTGAGCTAGAAAATGAACGTGAATAGATTTGTTTACATTGTGGAATGATTCTAATTTTGAGTGTTATTACTTTGCGCTTACGAACGACATGTGTAGATTTATATAGATTGTATTTTGGTTATCAATCATGGCAACAACATGATGCATAAACGATATTGAAATTTTCATAACGATTCACACGTTACGACAGATCGTTCGGCGTGTTATTGTCAGTCACTTCAATTATTAATTATTGTATTCTATTTTGTTTGATAATGTAAAAACTTAAACCCAAAATAATACTGGTGTGTAAGGCATGCTATAAGTACAAGCATTTAGTTTAGATTTGGAGATACTAATTAGTTTGAACTTTTGATATATGACTCTGTCAGTTTCTCGTACAGCAGGCTAAAGATAGCAATATGTTTTATGGGCATTTAGCGACATCTATGTAGAAAGAATACTGATAAATGATGACCATTAGCGGAAGTAATTCTCAAGCTACAAGCTTTAAAAAGAGATGAGTTTTTACTTCGTGGGGGGACAGTTTACTTTGGGGAGAGGATATGAAAGATCTGGTTTTAGTTTAGAGAGAGTTTAGTTAGGGCTGGCGAGATGTTAAGTCAAGTTGAGTTAAGGGAGATTACTTTTGAAGGCGCGGGGGGAGGGGAGGGGGGGGGGGGGGGCGGTTAAGTTGCATGGTTTGATGGAGATAATGGTTGATGTTTAAGTGTTTAAGTAGGAACTGAAACTAAAGCTGGAAACGTATTTTGAACGATATTTACGAAGTGTATATATGTTAATAGAATTCATTAAAGTTTAAATGACAGTTGTAACAATGTAAGAAATAAATATATAATTTATATATACTCAGCAAAAGTGAAAACTTTACATCGACTTCAAAAGTGTCTCTTTTGATGATAAATAAATATTCAGGGCTAAAAAAGTTTTCATAGAAGCTTTACGGCTATATTAATGTTTCAATGTAAAATACTGGAAAAAAATCAGACATCGCATGTTTTTTTCTGATCAATTAAGTGAAGAAGGGTCAAAATGAAAATTCCAGAACAATGAAAATGATCATGTAACATTTGAAAAAAAGCATGAAGTGTTGACTAAGTGCAATAACTTATTCTTTTAAAACGTCAGTAACCATTGTGGACTCCATTTTAACGAATTCATTCCTGAATACGTCACCTCTGTGAACTTACGTAACGCTAAATGAGCGTGTTTGGAATACGTTGCCGTTCCAACAGAAGTCCCTCCGCAGATAGTGTATGGTATTAATTTGATGTTTGGACCTGACCCACCGATGCAATTAATTCCATACGTGTTCTTTAGGGTTCAGACTCGGGGTTACAGATACATTGTCACTGGTTTCGCGTGTATTGCAAATGACGTCGTGCCCATACCAGCTCGGTGGCGCGCTGTCGGAACCTGGCCAGTGTACGGCCAACGAGCACGAATCTGAACACGTTTTTATCTCAAACGGTTTATGATCGTCTGTGTACATGTAACTGGTAAAAAACGATTACGTAGGTGAGTCAACGTAATAGCGAGATGAGAACGTAACGTTGCACGTACGCGACCGGGACTGGCACGATCTCTGACATATCCAGTAGTAGTGTACCGGTTCGCAAGAATAAAAATAGTCTATCTGGAACAGCCAAAATTACGTACAACGGTATTTACCAATGACCAGGCCCGGAGCATACAAAGAGCCTGATTTCTCTGTTTCAGAAAGACGTGGCATCGCTAAATAAAAGTTTTTTTAAAAACAAATTTAAGATTTTTTATCTGTGCTAAGCAACAAATGATTACTTGTCGGTGTAAAACCTCTAAGTGAAAAAAACGGATGTTGCGCACGTGCAAAGTAAGGAAATCGTTTTTTTTTGTGCTCGGGCGCATTAATTCTTCGTAAATTTCGAAAAATAATTGCATAATGATTATCCGCAATTAAATTCTGATAGCCATGTAAAGCACGTTTTGTAATATGTATGTTAACAAAAGAAATATTCAAACATATAAAGTGTAAAGTTTTCATTTTTGTTCAGTATAGATTCCATGCATAACCTGTAATGTGTTGTAAATGTGCCTACCCCTTTTCCACAAACTGTACAACTTGGTACACCCCCACCAATTGAATAACTGGATGAAATGTGGTATTGTAAATGGAGTAACCCATTCACCACCAATTACACAATTGGATATCATGTAGAATATGTAATGTGTTGTAAATGGAGATACCCATTCACCTCCAATAACACAATTGGATATCATGTAGAATATGAAATGTGTTGTAAATGGAGATACCCATTCACCTCCAATAACACAACTGGATATCATGTAGAATATGTAATGTGTTGTAAATGGAAATACCCATTTACTTCCAATTACACAATTGGGTATCATGTATAATATGTAATGTGTTGTAAATGGAGATACCCATTCACCTCCAATTACACAATTGGGTATCATGTATAATATGTAATGTGTTAATGGAGTTACCCCTTCACCATCAACAACACAATTGGGTATCATGTATAATATGTAATGTGTTGTAAATGGAGCTACCCATTCACCACCAATTACACGATTGGGTATTATGTTTAATATGTAATATGTTGTAAATGGAGCTACCCATTCACCACCTATTACACAACTGGGTATCATGTATAATATGCAATGTGTTGTAAATGGAGTTACCCATTCACCACCAATCACACGATTTGGGTATTATGTTTAATATGTAATATGTTGTAAATGGAGCTACCTATTCACCACCTATTACACAATTGGGTATCATGTATAATATGCAATGTGTTGTAAATGGAGTTACCCATTCACCACCAATTACACAATTGGGTATCATGTATAAGAAGTCATTCAAGACTAATTACACAATTGGGTATCATGTATAATATGTAATGTGTTGTAAATGGAGCTACCCATTCACCACCAGTTACTCAATTGGGTATTATATATAATATGTAATGTGTTGTAAATGGAGCTACTCATTCACTACCAATTGCACAATTGGGTATCATGTATAATATGTAATTTGTTGTTAATGGAGTTACCAATTCACCACCAATTACACTATTGGGTATCATTTATAATATGTTATGAGTTGTAAATGGAGTTACCCATTCTACACCAATTACACAACTTGGTATCATGTATAATATGTAATGTGTTGTAAATGGAGTTACCCATTCACCATCAATTACACAACTGGATATCATGTATAACATGTAATGAGTTGTAAATGGGAATACCCCGTTTTAACAAACTGTACAACTTCGTACACCCTCACCAATTGTAAAACTGGATGAAATGTGGTGTTGTTAATGGAGTAACCCATTCACCACCAATTACACAATTGGATATCATGTATAATATGTAATGTGTTGTAAATGGAGTTACCCATTCACCACCAATTACACAATTGGGTATCATGTATAATATATAATGTGTTGTAAATGGAGTTACCCATTCACCGCCAATTACACAATAGGGTATCATGTAGATGTGTAATGTGTTGTAAATTGAGTTACCCATTCACCACCAATTACACAATTGGGTATTATGTATAATATGTAATGTGTTGTAAATGGAGTTTCCCATTCACCACCAATTACACAATTGGATATCGTGTAGAATATGTAATGTGTTGTAAATGGAGTTACCCATTCACCACCAATTACACAATTGGGTATCGTGTATAATATGTAATGTGTTGAAAATGGAGTTACCCATTCACCACCAATTACACAATTGGATATCGTGTAGAATATGTAATGTGTTGTAAATGGAGTTACCCATTCACCACCAATTACACAATTGGGTATCGTGTAGAATATGTAATGTGTTGAAAATGGAGTTACCCATTCACCACCAATTACACAATTGGATATCGTGTAGAATATGTAATGTGTTGTAAATGGAGTTACCCATTCACCACCAATTACACAATTGGATATCGTGTAGAATATGTCATGTGTTGTAAATGGAGTTACCCATTCACCACCAATTACACAATTGGGTATCGTGTAGAATATGTAATGTGTTGAAAATGGAGTTACCCATTCACCACCAATTACACAATTGGATATCGTGTAGAATATGTAATGTGTTGTAAATGGAGTTACCCATTCACCACCAATTACACAATTGGGTATCGTGTAGAATATGTCATGTGTTGTAAATGGAGTTACCCATTCACCACCAATTACACAATTGGGTATCGTGTATAATATGTCATGTGTTGTAAATGGAGTTACCCATTCACCACCAATTACACAATTGGGTATCGTGTATAATATGTAATGTGTTGAAAATGGAGTTACCCATTCACCACCAATTACACAATTGGGTATCGTGTATAATATGTAATGTGTTGTAAATGGAGTTACCCATTCACCACCAATTACACAATTGGGTATCGTGTATAATATGTCATGTGTTGTAAATGGAGTTACCCATTCACCACCAATTACACAATTGGGTATCGTGTATAATATGTCATGTGTTGTAAATGGAGCTACCCATTCACCACCAATTACACAATTGGATATCGTGTAGAATATGTCATGTGTTGTAAATGGAGTTACCCATTCACCACCAATTACACAATTGGGTATCGTGTATAATATGTAATGTGTTGTAAATGGAGTTACCCATTCACCACCAATTACACAATTGGGTATCGTGTAGAATATGTCATGTGTTGTAAATGGAGTTACCCATTCACCACCAATTACACAATTGGGTATCGTGTATAATATGTCATGTGTTGTAAATGGAGTTACCCATTCACCACCAATTACACAATTGGGTATCGTGTATAATATGTAATGTGTTGAAAATGGAGTTACCCATTCACCACCAATTACACAATTGGATATCGTGTAGAATATGTAATGTGTTGTAAATGGAGTTACCCATTCACCACCAATTACACAATTGGGTATCGTGTAGAATATGTAATGTGTTGAAAATGGAGTTACCCATTCACCACCAATTACACAATTGGATATCGTGTAGAATATGTCATGTGTTGTAAATGGAGTTACCCATTCACCACCAATTACACAATTGGGTATCGTGTATAATATATAATGTGTTGTAAATGGAGCTACCCATTCACCACCAATTACACAATTGGGTATCATGTATAATATGTAATGTGTTGAAAATGGAGTTACCCATTCACCACCAATTACACAATTGGGTATCATGTATAATATGTAATGTGTTGAAAATGGAGTTACCCATTCACCACCAATTACACAATTGGATATCATGTAGAATATGTCATGTGTTGTAAATGGAGTTACCCATTCACCACCAATTACACAATTGGGTATCATGTATAATATGTCATGTGTTGTAAATGGAGCTACCCATTCACCACCAATTACACAATTGGGTATCATGTATAATATGTAATGTGTTGAAAATGGAGTTACCCATTCACCACCAATTACACAATTGGGTATCATGTAGAATATGTAATGTGTTGTAAATGGAGTTACCCATTCACCACCAATTACACAATTGGGTATCATGTAGAATATGTCATGTGTTGTAAATGGAGTTACCCATTCACCACCAATTACACAATTGGGTAACATGTATAATATGTAATGTGTTGAAAATGGAGCTACCCATTCACCACCAATTACACAATTAGATATCATGTATAATATGTAATGTGTTGTAAATGGAGTTACCCATTCACCTCCAATAACCCAGTTTGATATCATGTATAATATGTAATGTGTTGTAAATAGAGCTACCCTTTCTCCACCAATTACACAATTGTGTATCATGTATAATATGTAATGTGTTGTAAATGGAGTTACCCATTCACCTCCAATATCACAGTTTGATACCGTGATAACATGATATGTATTGTAAATGGAGCGTCCCATTCTCCACCAACTGTATCAATGGATATTATGTATACAATGTAACATGTTATGTGTTATAAATGGAATTACCCCTGATGGCACAGTACCGCCATTGGGAACAGTAAATGCTTCCCTGGGATAGTCGCATAATGACGGTTATAAATAATCTTTATTTTTCTTTTTTAAAATGTATTTTCCCTATTTCAATGCTCATTTTTTATTTGAATGGCATTATTGATGTATTTTGAACATTTTGAAAGTACTGTCATGTTTGAATTTCGAATATAGAAACAAATTGATGCTTGGAAATTGTTGTATGAATACATGATTTCTGAAGTTAACTTTCACCTTCTAAAGTAGACACAGTCACGATAACTGAACATTTGTTGTTGAAAGCGAGGCTAAGCATCATATAACAACAACTCTTTGTTAAGCAGTACTCTTATTTCATACCTCTTGCATAAAATATACACTACACGTGTTTTACGAATCAAACTATTTGAATCATTAAGAAGATTTAATTTCTGGGCCAAAAACCACGTTTTGCACGTACATTTAACAGGGTGTGTGGTGCGATTTCGATTTAAACGTTCTTCAGTGGCTAAAGATGAACGAAAAACACGTAATTCGGATTTAAATTAATGCAGATAGCATTTACCTTGCCTCGAAATATGAAAATGTAAGGACAAGTTATGTTATCTGTTGCCTGGTCTGTTTTCAAGCTAACGGTAGTTTTAACAAATATTGAATGTTTTTGAATTTTGATTTGGATGGTGACCTTCGTTAAACGACGAATAAAATGTGTATTTTTAACTTTCTGATTGATTTTATCATACCATACCGTATACCCATCAATGGAATATATTTTAGTTTTTTATATTAATTCATATCTTGTAGCTTTCTAACTAACATCAATTAAAAAAGACAAAAATCTGGTAAACCATTCAATTGATATTTCTGCGACGTTTTTTTATTCATATTATGTTATAATTATTAATAAATGTGTACCAATGTAACCGTTACACCGTTACACCGATTTTCCTACTCCATGACGTAATGCTTTATAATGGATTTAGGATATTATATGCAATAGAAATACAAATTATAAATGTTTGTTAACATGTATTTATTGACACATAATTATATTTATGTCCTATAAATGGACTGTACACATACGCAACAAAACACAGCATAACTTTATTTCATTTCTTAATAAAGTACATGCTAAAATGATTACAAATATGTCAGAGAATCACACATCTAACAAAACACATTTCTGATGCACTGGAAGCACGAATGACAGAAAAAGTGAAAACAGTAAAGAAAATTAGGATGCTTAAATATTCAAATAAAAGCATTTGTTTAAAAAACATTTAAGCATGCATCAGAGGCTGAAGACATTCAACAAACAATTCTGCATATAACATCAAACAACAAAAAATATATGTACAGTAGAATTTCGTTGACTCGAGCACGGATTGCTCGAACACCATATATAGCTCGAACTACTTATCTGGTTCCCAACGAATTCCTGTTTCAATGAATATACATGTACATATATGGTATGATGATGACAAAAACTTAGCTCGAACACTCCTTAACTCAAACTAGTTTGTTGAGTCCAGTCGAGTTCAGAACTAGCATGGGTCGTGTAGAACACCTTCCCTAACTGTTGTCGCTGTATCTGAGGGGCGGTCTCCTGACTCTAGAAGAGCGCCTGAGGGCTGCCGGTGGTGCAGTGACTGCTTCGCTGACGGGAGGACGGTCATAAAGCTGAACTGCATTAAACTGAACAGGCTCAGCAAGCCTGACACGGATAACAGTGGGAGGAGAAGCAGTCTGACGGACAGCAACACAGGCTGTGGGTCTGACGCATACAGCCGTATGGTCAGTAGCAATGGACGGAGGGAGACAGCGATGGACAGAGACACATGGAGCCACCGGGGAACCAGTCACCTGGAAATAGAAAAAAAAAAGTTTCAATGAAATGTGTAACAATTCAATGTTTCAAAATGGTTGTTAAGGGGGATATGTGTGTCTGAGATTCCGTTGTTTTTAAATTTTACAAAAAATATTGTGTTTGCTAATTGTTTTACGAGAAAATACACATTTCAATTCACTTAAAAAATTATTTTTTTTAAATTGGACCAAAATCATTTATTAGTGGTGAGCATTTGTATGGGGGATATACTATACCGGTAAACAAATTTGGCTGACCATGATGCAGATGACGAGAGGTTTGAAAAACCCTTTTGGGGACCCTCCTGGGCCTAACTCTTATGTCACAGACAGTCTGTGCCAAAACAATTTCAGGACTATAGTCCTTTGGCATTACAAAGTTACATGGTCTGAATTCAATTCTTATAGCCTTTAAGTAATAGAGTACCTAAATATTTACATCCAAGTTTCAATTCATAAATTTTTGTATCATATGATATTATAATCTTAATTTTATACAGTTTTAGCAAAGAAACTATGTAAATTTCTCCTAACATCTTGCTAAGATTGTTCTATTTTGATATAAAGTCATAGAAATAGTCAGCCTATATGTTCAGAAAACTTCTGTAATCCGGTTAATAATGTCAAAGACTGGGTCTTGGACTATATCTGTTTTTTGCAGACTGCACAGGGCACCTACAAAGTCTCTCATTCCTTTGATTTGTGTAAACATCAAATCCCCACTCATAGGTATAACTGACATCAGTAAGTAAACGTCTGACCATATCTTTTTTTTTTGCAAATCCCAGTTTTAAATGTTTTGGGCCACCTCATAGAAATTCAATCCCCTTATTAGACTAAGTCTTCATCCTAGCCGTGTGCAAAAACTAAGGAACATTTGAAAGAGATCCAAATATAAATGAAGGAATTACAGTCTGGACAGTAGCAGCAGATAACATAACAGAAGGACAGACATGAGTGAAACCAGTATACCCCCCTCTCACTTTGATATATGGACTAGTACTTGAATAACCTTTATGACAAGTATACTAAAAGACAGTGATAAATGGGGATAATCAAAAAATGAGGCAAGGTAAAGTTATGGTTCTTAGACACTGCACTCTGATAATTAAATCAAAGGACTCAGGTCATGAGAGGCGCCATTTGTTTGTTTGTTTGAATACTTAGAGTCATTGCTATGCTATCTAGGGCTAAAAGATGATCAGCTGAACTTCTCTTTCCTGGGATCTTGGAAGGTTAACCAGTACTGGAGTACACCCATCTCAGCAAGAAACGAATAGCGTTCCCACTTGAATCAGCAGTGAGAGACGTAACATTGAGACATAATGTCATATATCAATCATCATGAAGATTTTGACCGGATGGGATTCAAACTCATGAACCAAAAGATTAATAGCAATATGTTTACCACAGGGGGAAATACTGAAAATCTTAGAAAATTCAAATAAAAAAACATAGATACATTGTGTACAGTAATGCATTGTTGGATACTGTAGTATTCATATTGGAATTTATGGATAAAAACTTACACAATAACAATAGTAATCAACACTTTGTTGGAACTAATGTTTTGATGTGATTCAAAATATGTGAAAATGAGCATTATGGTGGTGCCTAGGAACAATGTCAACTCTGCACTTCGAAAACAAAACAGAAGAAAAAAGGTCACTCAAAATTGATTAATACCATTACAGTGTATTACTTAAACGTGGACAACATCCAAAGTTTATTGTTGTTTTGGTTATGGTCTCTTTCAAAAGTCTTCATTTTTCAAAAAAAACATAATACTTTTTATACACATGACATGACTGCTGTGATGAAATATCAATATTATTTATGCAACATCATAAATATTAATTTAGGAAATGTCATAAATAGGACAATTTTTTATTAAGAAATGACAAATTATAATATTCAATTGAATATGGTGATATTCAATGTACCAGTATGTTGGTTGATACTTAAAAATGGATAATACAAGAAGTTATGTAAAAGTTTGGTGAGTTGTGCATGAATTTTAGTTTGCTTCTTATTCTATGGTCATGAGCCAGGCCCGATTAGCTCAGTCGGTTATGCGTCTGACTATCAATCCAGGGGTCGTGAGTTCGAATCCCCCGCCCGGCAACAGTCTCCGTGATGATTGATATACGACATTGTGTCTAATTATCATTCGTCTCTCACCACTGATTCAAGTGGGAAAGTTATCAGTTACTTACGGAGACGGGGTATGCTCGAGTACTGGTTAATCCCAGGAAACAGTGGTTAGGTTAACTGATCGTCTGTTAGCCCTTGATGGCATAAAAAATGACGCTAAATATTCAATCAATCAATCAATCTATGGTCATGTGAGCTACAGCGTACTTGTTTGTTTACAGACAGTGGACACAGGGTTGAATTGGGACAGAGTATTTATTCAATATATAAACAACTAGACCCGAACGCCGCCATGACAGAAAATGATTAACCATTGTATGAAGTTTTATTAAATTATATCCAATAGTTTTAAAGTAATGCTCCAGACAAAAGAAATTCTTAATAAAAGAGAATGTTATGGATTGAGTTGTTTGTATTGTTAATTTTTTTATGGTTTTGTTAAAATTAAAAACGGTCTTTTTAATAATTGTGCAGTGTACAAGCTTTCATGGCAATCAATAAATGTTATACTTTTTCGAGTTATGTTGAGGGACAACAATTTTATGGATAAGAAACAAACAAGAGCACTAGGAATACAATATCGAACCTGCTTTGCTCGAACTCCATGTATTCATCAACTTGGTTCTTTCATGAACTTTATTAAACTGTTATCACTGATGGCTTTAAAAGTACTTTAAAAGTACTGCACCAGACAAGGGAAATATATCAAAGGGCAATAACTCTGTAACTAGCAAGAATAGAGTTATGTTTCTTGTACACTGCACTTCCTCTCATTATATTCTACCATTGTATGAAGTTTGATGAAATTCCATCCAGTACTTTAAAAGTTATGCTCCGGAAAAGGGTAATATATCAAAGGGCAATAACTCTGTAATTAGCAAGAATAGAGTTATGTTTCCTGTACACTGCACTTCCTGTCATTATATTGTACCATTGTATGAAGTTTGATGAAATTCCATCCAGTACTTTAAAAGTAATGCTCCGGACAATGGAAATATATCAAAGGGCAATAACTCTGTAATTAGCAAGAATAGAGTTATGTTTCTTGTACACTGCACTTCCTTTCATTATATTCTACCATTGTATGAAGCTTGATGAAATTCCATCAGGTACTTTTCAAGTTATGCTCCGGACAAGAAAAAATATCAAAGGGCAATAACTCTGTAATTAGCAATAATAGAGTTATGTTTCTTGTACACTGCACTTCCTCTCATTATATTCTACCATTGTATGAAGTTTGATGAAATTCCATCCAGTACTTTAAAAGTAATGCTCCGGACAAGGGAAATATATCAAAGGGCAATAACTCTGTAATTAGCACGAATAGAGTTATGTTTCTTGTACACAGCACTTCCTGTCATTATATTCTACCATTGTATGAAGTTTGATGAAATTCCATCCAGTACTTTAAAAGTAATGCTCCTGACAAAGGAAATATATCAAAGGGCAATAACTCTGTAATTAGCAAGAACAGAGTTATGTTTCCTGTACACTGCACTTCCTCTCATTATATTGTACCATTGTATGAAGCTTGATGAAATTCCATCCGGTACTTTTCAAGTTAGGCTCCGGACAAGAAAAAATATCAAAGGGAAATATATCAAAGGGCAATAACTCTGTAATTAGCAAGAATAGAGTTATGTTTCTTGTACACTGCACTTCCTCTCATTATATTCTACCATTGTATGACGTTTGATGAAATTCCATCCAGCACTTTTCAAGTTTTGCTCCGGACAAGGAAAATTGCGGACAGACCGACCGACAGACCAACGGACCGACCTCAGGGTGACTCCAGTATACCCCCTCAAAACTTCGTTTGTCGGGGGTATAATAATTCCAATAGGGTGTTATGGAGATGTGGTTGGGGAAGAGAAATTGAGAGGCAGGTATTGTGTCGGTAAAAAAAGTTGAAATGGAGCGGGTATTGAATTTAATACTAGTTGAATATTAGTATGAAATAAATAGCTCCACCAATTGCAGCAATATAGCCTGGGCACTCAATGTTATTTTCTGGAATATGGGGTAAGAGTGCATGCTTCTGTTCTATTCAGTCTAAGTGTTGCCGATAAAATTATCTAAAGTATAAACAAATTTGTCAACTGATAGTGCACATTATATATTACCTGGACACATAACATTTGCATTAAGCTGAAGTATGTATGGTTGCAAAAATATTTAGACAGGACAAGAATGGGATATACTGACCGGAGAACAGATGGACAGATGTTGTGTAATCCCCTCCTCATACCCAGCTGGTCCAAGTTTAACCCCACCATTTTAACGATAAAAAAAAAAAAAATATGTCTTTTTACATATGTATGAGTATACCAATGTGTAGATATTTTCTCTATTTTTTAGCTCTACTGGGCAAAGGCCAGAAGTGCTTATGTGATGGCGCGTTGTCTGTCGTCCGTTGTCTTTTGTCTGACATCTGTCGTCTGTTAGCAGCACTTTCTCTGAAACCACTAGGCCAATTAAACTGAAACTTCACATGGGTGTTTCTATTGCATAGGAGACTATACAGAAGATTTTTTTTTTAATCTGAAATCCAAGATGGCCACCATTACTAAAAATAGTCCAAAACTTAAAAAATCTTCTTCTCATGCCCCCCTCCCCCATGATTGAGATGTGATATTTATTAGTAAAAGACCATTCATAATTAAGCCTTCCCCCCAATTACAATATTGACAGTATAAGCAAACTGTACATGTACCAGAGTGTATTTCACGAACATATTCTGAATATATTAATTAACATTTGCATTCTTATTGTCTAATATAAAATTTGTATTAAATATTTATTTGTCAACTGTCTTTTCTTGAAGTAATCTGCAGTGACTACTTCCAAACACTACAGTGCAGAATGATAAACTCCTTCTTTTCTTGAAGTAATCTGCAGTGACTACTTCCAAATACTACAGTGCAGAATGATAAACTCCTTCTTTTCTTGAAGTAATCTGCAGTGACTACTTCCAAATACTACAGTGCAGAATGATAAACTCCTTCTTTTCTTGAAGTAATCTGCAGTGACTACTTCCAAATACTACAGTGCAGAATGATAAACTCCTTCTTTTCTTGAAGTAATCTGCAGTGACTACTTCCAAATACTACAGTGCAGAATGATCAACTCCTACTTATATAACTACATGTCCTTGGAATAATAATATACTTTAAAAGTAAATCTTTATAGTGAATAAAAGCTCTACCTTTATATTAATAACCAGCCAAGTTAGAATTCTAAAATTGGATAAACACCCCTAAAATTAACCAAATTCAGTGCCCAAAATGTGTACAGTTTATTAGCTAAAGAAAGGAGAGGGAAAAACCTATCTATACATGTATAACCATGGCTTACACGTAAAGTGTATGTGGCCCTCATTTGTTGACTGGCCTTATTTAGTTGATTCAACTCACAGTGGTATATCTGGCAAATAGTTGAACAACTTGGTAAAAAATCATGGAACAAAGAAAAGCAATTCTATTGTTTAGATTGATTTTACATTTTAGGGATCCCTGGTTGATGTCCTAACTTGACCTCATGCCCAGGTTAGATTAAAATTAATTTCCTGCTCAAACTTACAACAGTTTTTATGATTTATCAAATGAATCACATAACTTCAATTTTATTCAGATCTGATATGTCATAATTATCATTTACTTATTATTAAATTTGGTCCATCTGAAAAAGATTCAGAATGACGAGGTCGTCAAGAAGTTTGTGCGCGATACTTATTTTTAGATTCAGAATTAGGTTGAGATTTCAACATTTTGCTTAGAATATAGAATTGGTCATGTTTTGGTGTACATTGTATTTAAAATCCAAAATCATTCATATATCATTTATAAATGATAATTAGATGCTACATATTATTGTTCAGACATTTGCTGTATTTTTTCCTTATAACCCACCACAGTGGTGGTCTAGGGGTAGAGCATCCGCCTTGCATGCAGAAAGGTTGTGTGTTCAATCCTCAGTCGGGTCATACTAAAGACTTAAAATGGTACTAGAAGCTTCCTTGCTTAGCGCTAAGCGTTTAGAGGATAGGTCTAGGTCTGGTCAGCCTAGTGTCAGTATAATGTGACTTGGTGGGGTAGCACACCATGTGTCTGCGGCATGATACTCAAGCATGGCAGCACTCAGAATATTGTCTCAAGCAGACAATTCGCAACATATATGAAATTGTTAAAAAAACACTATACAGCTGCAACTCCTTGTGTACTGCCTTTAATAAGTGGTTCCCAGATTCCCATGTAACTTTATCCTCTCTCTTGTGTGACTATAGATATATGTTCTATTCCATATGTTAAGACGTAAAGCAACAGTGCAATTTAAAATTATGCTTTTTGTAAATGTGCTATCAACAGCTTGTACTACTGAGATGACATATTTCTATATGATTAAGAGGTTATACCCATGAGACTTGCACTGGATGGACCTCAGTATAATAACAAATATATCAGTGCACTGTATAACACAAAATTAATTAAAACCTGTATGCTCTATTTAGAAAAAAAGTTTGTTTTGTAATTGTTAGATTCCATGCACATGTACACATCTTTTCAAATGGATAGACACATATGCAATAAAATCAGCTAGTAAAGAGAATTTTTCAAGACAGATGGCTGTTTGATATAGGTCCATTTATGCTAAACTAAGGAATATGGGAAACTCCTTAAAACTTGTGGTTTAATTCTTAAGCAAGGTGCATTTTTATTAAAATAATAAATAATAATGGGAAAATGAAAGTTCGATTCCAAAGAAGAGGTTTCTTAATAAATGTACATTTCCACTAAAAAAATGAACAGATACAATTTCATTAAAACAATAAATATGGGGAAATAAAAATGTGGATCCTTTAAAAATGGATAGTTCCATAAAGGTACATTTCCACTAAAACAACACATATGGAAAAAAAGTTTGTTTTGTAATTGTTAGATTCCATGCACATGTACACATCTTATCAAATGGATAGACACATATGCAATAAAATCAGCTAGTAAAGAGAATTTTTCAAGACAGATGGCTGTTTGATATAGGTCCATTTATGCTAAACTAAGGAATATGGGAAACTCCTTAAAACTTGTGGTTTAATTCTTAAGCAAGGTGCATTTTTATTAAAATAATAAATAATAATGGGAAAATGAAAGTTCTATTCCAAAGAAGAGGTTTCTTAATAAATGTACATTTCCACTAAAAAAAATGAACAGATACAATTTCATTAAAACAATAAATATGGGGAAATAAAAATGTGGCTCCTTTAAAAATGGGTAGTTCCATAAAGGTACATTTCCACTAAAACAACACATATGGAAAAATCAAATTGTGGCTCCTCAAAACGGGTATAATAAAGAAGACCAGTTTGGCTGTACATAGTAATAATAACTAGCCTTGGTAAAGTGTAATAAGCTACGCATTTTACAAATGTAAATAATACTACAATGTTACTGTTGAAATATTTATGACTGAAAACATTTCTATTGACACACTGATGAAATACCAAACACTTTGACCTTTATGCTTTAGGAGAGGGATAAAACACTGGAAAGTTGAAATGCCTCATTTACAGTATATAATGTAGCACATTTTTTTCTGATATGAAAAGGTTCTTGTCACTCACCTCCACTCACCGGCAAATAACTTTTATACTTTTTTTTTTTTTTTTTTAACTTGCATTTCTTATGTTCAACCATCATCCTCAATTTCCCCCTCCCCTACTCTGTAAAAACTTCCATGCTTATCTGCTCATACACTTATTGTTTACCATTCAACTCTTTATTTCAACCTATTTTTCTTTATTCCATGACAATTATTTTTTGCCTCAACTCCCCTCCACCCCCTTGTACATTATTTCAGTTATAAAACAGCAGCCTGTGTACCTTACCTGGATTTGTTAGAAAGATAATCAGCACTAGACTAATTTTATCTCTGGAAGTTGCTTACTACTTCTCACATATTCAGAGGTGGGAGACTTATGGATATAGTACAAAGTTTATGACTAATCCATAACTGAACAATCTGGCTGGGCGAGAATTGTAACTCATGACACCTGGAGACTCATTAACTAACTGCACCAGTCAGACAAAGACATAGTGTGCATGTTGCCCTAATAGTTCTTCTTGGACAGTGGCCCATTCTACACCAATATTATGTGACATGTAAAATGTCTAAGCGACATTTTGAAAATTCTTTGTGACAATATACTTAAACATGAAAATGCAATAAACATAAACCTACTCAAAAATAGTAATTAAATATTATTATGTCACTTTGAACCAGAATTTGGCAGTTAAAAAAAAAAGAATCCCTGCCACACTCATGGATTTCTAACACAAAATCACTGCTTGCATAAAATCGTATATGCACTTAGCTAATACAGATATGCAGTAAGACGCTTGCATTTACCATATTTCATCATGTTCATAATGAAAATGTATAGTACATAAAAAATTACTAGGACACAGATACATTTATGTAACATTTTGAGATTTTATGGGACTATGGCCCATGGGTTGACCGGGCACTGCTTACATGCATCTGCTCTTTTGATGATAATAAAGTTAGTTGATTTGCTAGACAATGCTTGAGATATGAAAATAAAACACAAAGTTTTTGCATGAATGGAAGAGAAAATGACAAAGAAGAAACAGATTCAAACCGTTCGGATCCCCTTCTGGAAATTTTATCCTCCTTATTGGATTGATTCTAATTTGGTATGACTGGACAATGGTACTGATTTCAAACTGAAGCATATTTCAAAAATGAAAATGGAAATGGAAATCTAACTGTTACATGTTGAGTAAGAACGTTATGTCTCGAGTTGAAAAGTCGAGTGTCAAGTAAGAGAAATCGAGTATCGAGTAAGAATAGTGAGGGTCAATTATAAATTTCGAGTGTCAAGCAATAAAATAGAAACTGTTGTTCTATTTCCAGTTTTAAATTTCTTATGTGTTTAATATGATTTTTTTTATCCAAGGCATTTTTATATCAATAGATTATAAGACAATAGGTAACTTACTCATGAAGAAAGGTCAAATATTTTTAAAAAAAGTTAAATAGTGTTTTATTACATTTTTATTTCAAATGCAGCAGTTAAAAATTCAAATGACCATGCATGAATGTAAACTGTTTTATATGAAGATATTGACATGAGCTGTTGACACTGATAACCTGAATTAGTGTTGTAACCCATGTAGACAAGTGAGACAGAGACATATAATAATTAATTTATTTTATTTGATATAAACGCCAGAGTTTGTTTAAAGACCCACCTTGGGTATAAAAGGGAGGTAATGGTGGTGGGAGTGTTTTCCCTTACTTTTCAAATCACACTCAGGTCAGGGAGAGTATTTTTCAAATTTAAAATAATTTAGTGATCTTAAAAATTTGAAATTTGTCATGTAACATGATCTTGATATTACTGATGATTCCTGAAATTTTCAGAATGAAACATGAAATAATTTGTTACTTATTATATTTAATCTAAAGGCAGTAACAGTCAAATTTGAATTTTTAAGGCGGAGCATTTTATTCATGAGTTGTCCTGTGACCATTGTTTACAAACAAAGAAGCATGCACTCCAATGTAGTTATGCAAAAATAGGAATGCAAACTACAAATCATGCATTGACTTACCAGTCTTTTAAAATAATTTTCTTTTAATATCCATACTTGTATAGCAATGCACTTGTATAGTAATACACACAATATTATCTCGATGTCTTCATTTAATTAGGTTACTTAGTATGTCAATTTTTTGTTATTTGTTTATTTTTTTAACAGTATCTTTATATTTATATTTTTATCACGAGATATGTAGCTGATCCTAAAATTGAATGTAGCCATCAGAATGAATATTAAAATAATAAGATACCAAATGCCTTCTTGTTACATATACACTTGGTACCTATTGCACTAATGGGACGAAATGTACTTTAAATAGAAAACTTGTTAAATTGTAGTAAATGTTTAGTTGACAACAAATTATCATTGCATCTTGGTAAAATTGAATGCATAGTATTTGGTTCTAAGAATGAGTTAGCGAGTGTTGAAAGATTCAATGTACATTGTAATGGACACACTACAGAGTCTCAAAGATCTGTTAAGTATCTTGGAAGTGTTTTGGATATTGACTATTCTGCCACATCTACTGTAACTCTTCAATACAAGGTCATTTAGATTATGCATCCTCATACTGGTACAGTGACATCTCAAAACAATTGCGAAATAGATTACAAATTACTCAGTTGTCAGATTCACTTATGGTTATGGTTGTAGAACTTTTTTAAAAGTCTCAGACGCATTCTTATAATAGTCATCATAGTTTTGGAAGTTTTCATGTACCTCAGGTAGATAGTTTGTCAAATACCTTCTTTTACCAAGCTATTCGGGACTGGAACAGTTTTCCAAGACACATAAAAAAAGTGAAAAACAAAATTGCTTTTAAAAAAGAAGTAAAAGTGCAACTCATTGAGCAGATGAAATGTACAGAACAAGCAGATATTATTTTTTTTATAGATATTTTATGTACTTAAGTGTAACAGTTATGTACTTTAATTGATATTTATGAAAAGTATTTAATACTGTGATTTAATATTTGTATCTTTTGTGATATTTATCTGTGATAATTGTTTGTATTTCATGACATATATAATCACGAATAAATCTGTCTATCTATACTAGATATAAAACACCAGAATGTGTTTATTATAACGCAGTGGTATATAACTGTGGCTCTCTGTTTACATCTAGCTGTGCTATAACACAGTACTGCTGTCTGTCAAATATACACACACCTCGCTGGAGTATCAAATTCACCTGATCCATAGGATCGGAAAGTGGGTGTCAAAATTCTGCTGTTGATATTTTTTCACAATTAGGAGTGACAATTGTGTTTGGATCAGGCAGGCATTCTGTTACATGCTAAAGGTTTATTGAGACCATTTGTTTTGTTTGTTTCCATTGCAGATATGTATACAAGTTAAAACTTTTCTGAATGCTTTTGAAAAAAATTGCATTGACAGAGAACTTATAATCTCATTTGCAGACCAACTTGTTCTTTTGAAATAAAGCAAGTACATATTGACACATTGATGTTGAACACACTATTTCAATTGTTTTTAAAATATTTATTACAATTTTTGTGTCAGAGTGAACTTGCCATACATATAACTGCCATGCCATACTCTATTCCCATACTTAACCAGCCATTTAGACTGCTGTACTAAATCGGCCATTATAAACCAGCCACAACTACCATACTTAACCTGCCATATTGACTGCCATGATGATCACTACAAAACCCGCCATAATGAGGCCTGCCATACTTAACTTGTCATACAGACTGTCATACTAAACCCACCATACTAAACCAGCCTTGTTGACTGCTATAATTAAATCGCTATAAGGACTGCCATAATAAACTAGGCATACTGACTTCCATAATAAACCTGCCATACAGACTGTCATATTATACCAGGCATATAAACTTCCATACTAAACCTGCAAAACATACTATAATTCTAAACTCATAATACAAACTGTCATACTAAATCCACCATACCAGTTGCCATACTTAACCTGCCAGTGACTGCCACAATGACCGCCATATATAATGCCATTCTAAACCCACAATACAGACTCATACTAGACCCCACATACAGACTGTCATACTAAATCCGTCATACCAATTGCCATACTTAACCTGCCATTGACTGCATAATGACCACCATACATACTGCCATTCTCAACCCGCAATACAGACTGTCATACTAAATCCACCATACCAATTGCCATACTTAACCCACCAGTGACTGCCATCATATAATGACCGCCATACATACTACCATTCTAAACCCCACATACAGACTGCCATACTTAATCCGTCATACCAATTGCCATACTAAACCCGCCAGTGACTGCCGTAATGACCGCCATACATACTGCCATTCTAAACCCCACATACAGACCTTCACACTAAATCCACCATACCAATTGCCATACTAAACCCGCCAGTGACCGCCACAATGACCGCCATATATACTGCCATTCTTAACCCCACATACAGACTCATACTTAACCCCACATACAGACTGTCATACTAAATCCGCCATACCATTTGCCATACTTAACCTGCCAGTGACTGCCACAATGACCGCCATACATACTGCCATTCTAAACCCGCAATACAGACTCATACTAAGCCCCACATACAGACTGTCATACTAAATCCGCCATACTAATTGCCATACTAAACCAGCCAGTGACTGCCATAATGACCGCCATACAAACTGCCATTCTAAACCCACAATACAGACTGTCATACTAAATCTACCAGTGACTGCCATTATGATCACCATACATACTGCCATTCTAAACCCCAAATACAGACTGTCATACTTAACCCATACATGTCTCACTACACAGTTACGCCCCTTTTTTCCCATGGTAGCAAGATTCTTACTCTTAAAAAATAGGCCTATGTACTTTGGTTATGAAATATTTTTAAAATGGTTCATAGTGGCTGTGATTTCTTGCTGCAGATGAGTAGAGCAAAAGTTGGCATAGCATATACTGCAATAAGACATCACTGGTGTTAAAAATGTGACTTTTATAGGATTTCAACATATGCATGTATTTATGAGCATTTGAGGACTTCTTTTTTCAAAAAAACTCATCCTCTTTAAAAAAAAAAACAACGTGGACAACCTACCAGTTATTGTGCAGTTTTATGTGTGTATACATTCCTGCTATGAAAAAAAAATACTTTAAAAAAAATTCTATGTGGAATTCTTTTTTTACCAGTGAAATCCTAGACCTTATTTTATATAGAACAAAGAACAAAATTCAACTGTGCAGTGAGACCTTAATACTGCCATTCTAAACCCACATTACTAAACCGCCATACTAAACCCCATTTTCAGACTGTCATACTTAACCTGACAGACAGACTGTCATACTGAACCTGCCATACAGACTGCCATACTAAACCCCACATACAGACTGTCATACTAAACTGGCCATACAGACTGCCATTCTAAACCTGCATTACAGACTGTCATACTAAACCACCATACTAAACCCCATTTTCAGACTGTCATACTAAACCTGACTGACAGACTGCCATACTAAACCCCACATACAGACTGTCATACTGAACCTGCCATACAGACTGCCATACTAAACCTACCATACTAAACCCCACATACAGACTGTCATACTGAACCTGCCATACAGACTGCCATACTAAACCTACCATACTAAACCCCACATACAGACTGTCATACTGAACCTGCCATACAGACTGCCATACTAAACCCCACACACAGACTGCTATACTAAACCCGCCATACTACACCAGTTTTCTGATATGCGCCTTATTTCAAGTCATGTGCTAATTATCAGATACAAAATTGACAGTAAGGCTTATTTCTGATGTATGCTTATCATATTAAATTCATACTGCCTGCCGTACTGACTAGTAACTACCATACTAAAACCAACATACCATCTTTATATAACCATAATATGTGGACTAAGTTATTAAACTAGGCTGGCCAGTTGTCATTAGTTGAGTTTTCTGACCTTGATTAGGAATATTGCAATGTTTTCTCTTGTTTCTCAAATAAAAGTTATTTTTATGATTTGATTTCAATCGAGCTTTGATATGTAAGTGAGACCTTTGATAACACTGCCAATCAAATGGTCACTGACTGAACTATCTGCACTGAAATTGTAAATAAGTCCATCACCTGATTCCACCTGTCTTTTTTTTGTTTTTTTCAAATTTCAATGGACTATAAGACCTTAAAAAAATTATTGATGAGAAAATGAGATGAATCTGTTTTTCCATAGCATTTCCATGTAAAGTCTCGCTCAGTGTGGCTGCTGTTTCAACAAATATAAAATCCCTACTCATACGGATTATTTAAATCCAAAACAATTAAGAACAGCATTTAACAACTTGTAAAGTTTTTAGTTCTACTAAAGGCATCTCTATTCATGAAATATTGGAATTGTTTACATTTGTAACTGCATCCATTAGTGTGAAATCAGACCCTCATCCATGGCATTATGTGGTTATTTTAAAAAAAAAATCTCTGTGATAATTGATATACAACATTGTGTCTCATTATCATTCATCTCTAACTGCTGATTCAAGTGGTGAAGTTATCAGTTACTTTCGGAGATGGGGTGTGCTCGAGTACTGGTTAGCCTTTCAGGAAACAGTTGTTTGGTTACAATAAAAAAATATATAAAAAAATTGAATAAATGAATGAATGAATGAATGAATGAATGAATGACAAACCTCCTACAAAGTACCATAATCAGCAAAATGAGCAACAATTTACTTGGTGGTGGTGGTGGTGGGGTCTTGAAATTTAAGATTCATATCAACAGTTATTTTTTACTTGATGAAGTGTGATGGTAAAACCGGTTAAAAATGACTTGAAAATTAACAAGTTTGCTAACTAAATTTTGTACATTTTTAAATTCTGATTTTTTTTTTATCTGTATTCAGTGCCCACATTGTATGTGATATTGAATGCATAAAAACAGTTCAATGCTCTTAATCACACCTGCAGATCTATGGAGAAATAACTGACTTGACCCTGCTCACCCATTAATTGCCCAAGATCATATTCACCGCAAGTTTGTTTATGTAATATTACCCCTGTAAAGGTAACATTTACCTGAAAAGCAAGAATTGTACACGTTTGACAACAATGGGGCTAGTACTGTGTACTTGTAATGTTCATGTGTTTTGATATTCTGAGTTTGAATGGAGAATACCAAGTGTTCCTAAGTCCATGTTGTTTGTAAATCATTCATATATATTTATATAAACATGTTCATTAAAAAGCATTAAATTGACAAGACTGGCTTCATTTATTACTTGTTTATTTGTTCTTTCATCCATTAATTATTTTGACTGCTTGAAAATAAATCTTGAATCTGGGATAGGTCCATGGGTTGATCGCCTCTGCCAGGCCTTAGGGTCATGTTTGGTTTTGCTGAGCAAGACTTGATTAACAGTCAATGCAAAATAACAAAGTTTAACATAGTAATATTGATTGCACAACTCCTGTTGCAATAACTTTCAAGTGAGCTTAGATTGAGTAATTGAATATTGTGCATCTTAATAATTATGCATTCGAATGCTAACAGAAAAGGTTAAAATGTTGAGTTTTTCATTATGCAAGAAAACAAAGGTCAGTTATAACTTGACCTTTCCAACTATCCTGGAAATTTAACCAGTACACAAGCACACCCATCTCCGCAAGTAACTGATAACTTTCTCACTTGGATCAGCGATGAGAGATGAATGACAATGAGATACAATATTGCATATTATAGGAATCTGTGGTCTTACAGGTTTTCAAACTCACAACCTTGGATTGATAGTCAGATGCTGACAGATGCACTACCAACAGAGTTAACCAGGTGGCCAGGCAGTAATTTGAACAAATGACTGATGGAAGAAACAAAGACCAGATTTAGGATTTTTTTTTACTCATGTTTACTAAAGATGAAATTGAATAATAGTAATTTATTTAACATAAAATTTTAAGACAGCTGGTATACTTGCTTTTAATAGGGTTTAACACCATTACCAACACATTTCCGGTTATATATGGCATATCCAGTTTTATTGGTGGAGGAAGACCTCTGAATGAATCGGAGTAGAACCACTGACCTTCCACAAATAACTGGTAAACTTTCTGGAGCGAGTGGGACTCGAGTCTACTACCTTAGTGGTGAGAGGTAAGTGATCTTGAATGGTGCCTTAGACCACTCAACCACGGAGGACCCTAGCTAGCTCAGTTTAATATCTTCATATGGTTATATAAATGGAAGTTTTGAGGCAGGAGTTAAATTAATTTCGGGATTGCAGTTTTACCCTCTAAAGTCTAAACATAATTTTTATTGTACATAATTGGCATCTTAATTTACAAATATAATGTTTTTATGGGTCACTTGAGCCAGAGTCATTTTGGTGGGTGCAAACTTGAGAATGTCACACAACACCAATGGAATGCCCATATACAACAACAACAGCATATTGGAATTATATACTAAACAAAGGTTCCCAGCAAGGGTTTGACTAAATGGCAGATAAATGAACCTAGAACCTTGATATCAGTAGCATTATAGCAGTTTTTATATCACATATTTGATTACTTGACTGTTTTTAAATGCACTGTAAGCGATCTTGTTAAGTCGTAGATAGTGGAAAGTTCCCTCAACTTTAAAATGTAAAAGTAACTCCTATACACAAAAAGGAAAATAAATCTGAGGTAACTAATTACTGACCAATATCAGTATAACCAACATTGTCCGAGTTAATTGAAAAACATATCTCCAAACAACTTTATAAGTATCTGTCAGATTTTAACCTATTACATTCATCTCAATCTAGATTTAGGCCTAATCACTCCTGTCAAACAGCACTACCGTAATAAATATAACCGACAAATGGTTACAAGAAATGATGTTGTATGGTGTTTAGTGTCGCTTTCAACAATTTTTCACTTGAGACAGTATTCTAAGCGCTGTCACACTGGAGTATCATGCCGCAGACACATGGTATGATACCCCACCCAGTCACATTATACTGACACTGGGCCGACCAGACATAGAACTCTCCTCTAAATGCTGAGCGTCAAGCGAGGAAGCTTCTAGTACCTAGTCTTTGGTATGACCCGGTCGGGGATTGAACCCACGACCTTCCGCATGCGAGGTGGACGCTCTACCACTACAAGAAATTAATAATAGAAACATAAACGGAGTAATATTCTTGGATTTGAAAAAAAGCTTTTTGCTGTTGTTGATCACAAACTCTTATGCCAAAAGCTTAATATATATGGTTGTACTAAAACTTCCCTGAAGTTGTTTGAATCATATCTTAATAGCAGATAAAAGTAGGAAATGCTAAGTCTAAATCTGCCCCTATTTCTCATGGAGTTCCCCAAGGTTCCATACTTGGTCCATTACTTTTCATTTTATATATTAATGATCTCCCATTACATTTAAACAACAGTGAAACTGATATCTATGCAGATGACTCCACATTCCACTCTTCAGTAAAAACTGTTGGAGAAATTCAGCAGAGATTACAAGCTGACTTGACTTCTATAAATACCGGTAAACGATGTTCAAGAAATTTTATGTATATTATAAATACAGAAAAACTAAGTGTATATAACTCTATGTAAAACAGCGACCCCTGTGGTGGCACCAAATTTGACCAGGAACCAGACTTCAACAAATCTTTTAAGGGACCTCCATGCAATGCTACATATAAAATATCTAAAGTCTAGGCCTTGAATTTTCAGCTTTTTTTTTAAAGTTTCACTTAAAATGTGCTTATAAGCTCTGTAGCAGAGGCATTTGTGGTCAAATCACGCTAGTTCAAGAATTCATCCTAGATCTTATGTGCAAGTTTGGTTAAGATTCAATCAAAAATAAAGGTGCTATCACGTCTACAAGAAGGTTAACGGACAGACAATGGACAATTTAGCATGACATAAGCCCTGCATTAATCATGTTTCCGTGCAATCCCCCAGTTGCTCATGGTTTTCCCCGTTTTGTTTTGTGGATAATCCAGTTATAAGAGTTAATATCGGTCTGTAATATAATCCTACTTTCTAAATTTATGGAATATTTGGTTGTGCCTGTATTCAGTTTGTGTTTTTTAAGTGTGTTACAAGTACACCATTCTAGATATATTGTGGAACATGATTGATTGCTCTTCAAATCAACACCCGACTTCAAAACAAAATCAAAACTCAGATAAATTATCCAGTTTTTGTGAGCATATAAAGGTTATCTTAATGTTGATCTAAGCTTGCTGGTCACATCAAATTTAACCATTTTGGCCTGAAATCAATCTTGTACTGTGATAGCTTTGTTATGGCACCTCTTGTTGACTGAAAGTTTTAGATGTTGTTGTCTGTTGGATTGAGTATTAAGCTACGCTTTCTACAATTTTTCAGTCATGTCACAATGGTGTCTACATGAGAGACAGTATTCTGAGCACTGCCACACTGGAGTAGCATGCCACGGACACATGGTATGATACCCCCTCTCCAAATACACATACCAACAACAGTCACATTATACCAACAATAGGCCTAGAACTATCCTCTTTATATTGAGCGCCAAGCTACGAAGCTTTCAAGTATTTGGTATAAAACACCAGGGGATCAAACTGATAACATTCTATATGTGAAGAGGCCACTCCCTGTATTATCCACGGATTGCTCAACAAGTCTTAGAATTGTTATATATATTGTTATACAGCCGCTGTTATTTAGATTAAACTTTTGTAACTCAAATCAAAAAAAAATTTTTTGCTGACTAGATCAATGAAATAAAAACGCAATGAACTGTTTTTTTTCTTTGCAATCACAATAAAATCAAGATTTTAGTAAGGAGCTTTGGATTTCAGATTAGGTATTTTTTTTGCAGTGAAGGATTCAGATTTCATTGACTGGAATGCATAGTAAATTTTTAACAAATTTTCACTATGCAAGCAATTGGTGGTGTTAAATCAAGTCATGAATATATATTTATGAGGAGCGGGTGGTGAAATATATATTCAACTGTTTTAATCAGATGATATATTTTTGACTCCTACAGAGCTCACAAAATCTTTTAAAAGTGAAACATGGTAATTTTGGTAAGTTTTCACCCTACATAACTATACAATTATATTCCATGATGCAAATAAGAAGATAAAGCAATAAGCATGTACCAACTTTATGAAATGCATCACCAGCTAAATTAGTTTTCACAATTATATCAGTATTGTGCATGTACACCCGGTTGCAGGGATTCAAACTCATTAAAACACACAAGAATCTTTGGACCATGTTATTACAGGACTGGGTAACATTCAGATACAAATGCATCAAAATATGTGATGTGAAAAAGGTCTTGTGTTTTAAAATGCAAACCCTATACATACTCAATTGTTTTTAAAATGGATAAACTCATTATAAATAAAAAAAACTAATTGTTTGGCATTTCAAATCCACCAAAAGGTGGCAAACAGGAGGGGTAAACTTGAAAGGAATCCCTATTCTAAAAATAGACATCACTTAAGTACAGCTCGACGTTCTTTGCATGTTCATTGCGTCTCTTAAGATGAAATAATTTTATAACATATAAACCTGTTTAACAGTTCAAACAGAAATCAAAATGAATTAATGTTTTGCAATTATAAGCGGGAAATCTATTATTTTGGCGTCATCCTTTTAAGCAATACGGGGTCAGTGAGTATTATCATACAGGCAGGAGGGGTAAAATCTTTAAATTTTGAAAAATCATGATATTCCCTTTAAGGCATAGTACCACCACTGCAACAAGAGTTCCCAGAAGACAACAAAGGTCGCCCCTGGGTGTCTAAGTCCAAAAAGGGCCATAACTTTGCCAAAATGCAATCCAGAGTTATGGTTCTTGTCTCTGTGTGTTCCATTGATGACGGTGAACACACATGCGAAATTTCATTCACATCCAATGAGTGGTTGCATAGATACCTTAAACTTAATCGCAAAAGGTAAACATGGATGTCTACAGACGACGACTCTAACGACGATGACGCTGGGGTCATGGCAATAGCTCTCCTTGGACTTCGTCCCGGCAAGCTAAAAAGGAAATGCTTCCGTGGGGTAGTTGCATAATGGCGGTTATAAATAATCCTCGTTTCTTCTTTAAAAATGCATTTTCCTTATTTTAATGCTCATTTTTTTATTTGAATGGCATTATTGATGTATTTTGAACATTTTGATAGCATTGTCATGTTTGATTTGTGAATTTAGAAAAAAAACATTGATGCTTGGAAATTGAATACATGATTTCAGAAATCTACTTTCACTTTGTCAACAGTGTACACACTGACCAGAAAAAAAATCTCTTATATGACACATGATCCCTACTTTTCTCATCATATTTTGATAGTGCAGAGGTTGACAAACAGTAAAATCTAGGTTTCACTTCTTTCATTTGGGGTTCTCTATGAATGACAAGCCTTCAAACTTTTATTATTTACTATAGAATAAAAAACAAAAATCAATGGTGGGTTTACACTGTAAGGTAAATGAGGCCAAGATCGCTGCCAATGTGGGAGATGCATGCACTGATACAATTATGAATTTCGATTTTGCAAGTGGTGCATTACAAAAAGGTTGTACATGCATTTCTGTCTGAATTTAAATGAAATTTCTGAAAATATTCCCAATTAATTTGTTCATTAGATTAGGAACTCGTGTTACATTTTTTGTAACTCAAAGATATGTTAGTTTCATTGATAATATTTTATTTAGCAATGTTGTTGCTATGTAGACCTTTTATACGGTTCATTTATGTATCAAGGTTGGATCCAGGATTCAAAATTAGAGGGGGTCAATCAAAGGGTTAATCATTTGGTAAATAATCATTCACAATGCACAGGCAACTGATTTCTTGTACATAAACTGTAAGATGTATGTAATCTTAGATCATTTAAAATGTTTTGATCACAGAAAAAGATCTTGAATTAAAGGTATTGCAGTTTGAAGTAAAATTTCTCATAATTTGTTGTCATTTAAGGTGCAGTATATATAAGCTTGGCACATACAATGGCACCCCACCCCCTGGATCCCCTAGTGATGACAGTGATTGGCTGTGTAAAATTTTAACTACGCTGACTCGGCATCTCGAGTAGGTGTTTTAATAGTGTCAGGACTCTTACAGCAGGTTAAAACACATTATTGTGATTTAAATACCAATCATCCTTTCATCAAGGTTGAAGCATACTGTAAATCTGAGGCCCTCCTAGTGGTTTAGGAGATGTTGTGAACATGGCCAACTATTTTTAGAGATCTGGGGAACATTGGCCATTACTTTCAGGGATACAGAGTCAAAGTCCTAATTTCAGAGATCTGGGGCAAATACTTTTGATGCACTATGGCAAAAACTTTTGGGAATCTGGGGAACAATGGTTATCTCCAAGATATCAAGGGAAAAGACCCCCAACCCCACCCATACACCACTGGGAGGACCTCAAATCTATCACAAATAAATAAAAAGACATGATTCTGTTCATTGGTGGAGCTTAACGACCATAAGAAATTTCTAGACACCCCCTGGGGTACTTTAAATGGGTACACATGTCCTTGCAGCAGGTCAGGGAGATGGCCCAAATGCACCATCATGGTGCAATAGCATCATCTGGGGCATATAACCATATTTTAATAGCATTTGACATGTAAATGGTGCATTTGACCTATGTAAACTGCATCACTTAAATGTTTACAAACATTTCATGAATATTAATCTGTATGAACACTGTCGCAATTTGCAGTGTACATTGTATATAATCATTTGATTTCTATTTACAATTTTATAAGGTTTTAAAGTGGAATTTCACCTTAAACAATTATTCTTTATTCATTAAGAATAAAATTCATGCGTCTTATGAACAAAATATAAAAATTTTGTTTGTATTTGAACAAAATTTAATGTATTGCAGTGAATACTTTGACACAACTATACATTTCAACATTTTTATAAAGGATTGAAGT
This sequence comes from Panopea generosa, assembly GCA_029582155.1. NCBI lineage: Eukaryota > Metazoa > Mollusca > Bivalvia > Adapedonta > Hiatellidae > Panopea > Panopea generosa. The sequence goes on from CM055911.1 coordinate 3,737,510, forward strand.
AGGGTTCAGAAAGGAGGGTCAAAGTTTAACATCATATTATGCAAAAGAAATTATAGGGGTCAAAACTCTACAACATATTTTTTTATGTCCAAGAAGAGGCGTAAAATCCAGGGCCGTAGTTGGCTTAACCCTTTACTTCATATAGACACCTTTGGACACCTCTAATATAGACAACTTTGGAAAACTAATATAGAAGGCTTTTAAATTATTTGGTGAATTATGTTTATATTATCTGACAGAATGGAAAACAGTGCAGGAAGTGTTCAGATTGCTCGTTACGAGCAATCTGAACTCTTCCTGCACTGTTTTCGAAGGCCTTCTGTGATTGGTGTGGGAAAACGCATATCTATGGAGTAAAGGGTTAAGTCGGATGTGAAGGGAAGGGCCGTGTAAAGGGTGTGTGGTCTGGCTTTAGTTGGATGTGAAGGGATGGGCCGTGTAGAGGGTGTGTGGTCTGGCTTTAGTTGGATGTGAAGGGATGGGCTGTGTAGAGGGGGTGTGGTCTGGGGAGCATGTTTAAAAAAATGTTTAAATATAAACCCTGAAAATGTTGGCTTCAGGTGCATTTCAAGACATATTTACAGCTATTACTCATGGATCATACAATGATTGAGCACGTTCACATGCAAAAATACACAGAAACTTAATTTAGAGCATTATCAAACTCAATAAACACAGCTTCTCGCCTCATTTTACACCTAAGGCCTATCCCACAATCACTTTTTATTGTATTTTTGGTGTTTTTATTTTTCACTTTTTGGAGAAAATGTGGGCCGGGAGCTACACGATCTTAAGGCAGCTACGCCCCTGAAGACAGCAACATATGCACTAACCAAGATATAGACCTGATCAGACCTTAGGAGTGTCCCTCCCCCACCCCAGTCTGCATTTTTAAATTGACCCGACTATGCTCCTGCTGAACACAATCATTTCCCACACACGCTGGTGCATTTTTTCAAGCCATTCCCAGCCCGTTCTACAAAATGAAATTGAATGCAAATCTGCCAAAAATGAATCGTGTTGTTCGAAGAAAACTTTGCTGTCTATTTCCCGCCATTTTTCTCACCAAAGCGGAACTACACATATATAATTTTAAAAATTTGCCGCTTCCATAGATTTGTTTCATTGGATATATCAAATGCAAACAGACTAAATGTACATAAATATACACATATCGTATTTGATAGGGGATTTTTTGCGACGGTGAAAATCACCAGAACGGCAGTGTACACGCGTCCGTTAAATTGCAAGTGATGCTTATTTATTTTTTGTATTTCCGGTTTATGCACTGGTGAGTCAAGGACTGTAACCCGTAAAACTTAAATGGTTGGTTCCCACGGTTGGTGAAAAATGGTGCAGGACGGCAACCAAAAAATGAACTAGAGGAGTTAGCTCCCTTGACGAAAAAAGTGCACGTTTGGCTAGACCAAATAACTTACTCTTTCCATACTTCAAAAAGTAGTCCGATAAGTATATGAAGAAATGTTACGGTAATACGCATTATTACGTTACATACACGATGTGTTTTATGATTTAACAATATACCGGGTATATGTATATACAATTCATGTATACTTGGTGAATGAAATTGATAAATAACAGTTTCGAATCTGCCATCCGAACATGACTCCAGCTGAGGGACGCCTCCCAACATATTGTTGTCCAGGATCTTAGTACAATTATACATATATAAAGACTGATACACTTGTTATTTTGCCAGCTACGATAGGTGTACTGTTAATCAGTTATTGTAGATGCACGGTCTTGGAAGTATTGCCACTTACACAATAATGCTTCGTGGTCAAGTAGTTTTCGTTACAGATCGTGACACCGTAACAGTTGTGTTGACATATCTGTACTGTATTATGTGACGTAATTACCACTGACAAAAATGATGTCTTCAGTCAGTCAGTCTATGTTTGTTAACCCTCGCAGCTCGCAGCTTTGCTCTAGGCATTTTGTCGTCTACATATACAGTGCTAATTTTGAAAGTATTAGAACTAATACTTTATTTATAACATGACTTGCACTGTTGTTTCAAATAATTTTCTCTGCTAAAATTGATAAGGTAGGCTAGTTGTTAGCAGGGGTATTTTTTTATTTGTTAGTATTGGGTAAATCGTGTCGCCGTTGTTAGGAAACATTATTGCTTCAGGATCCAGGGGTCTTTAGTTTCATGCCTGGTTGGGTTTCATCACAGTACCTTATTCGGGCAAGTAAATGAAAGTGTAGTGAATGTACATAGGTCACTTACAACATGTTAAGCTAGCTATTATAGCGTCGTGGTTGAAGTGCACTGACTGTATTGGAAGTTGAGCGATAAAGTACAGGGTTGGTACTCGGATGGGTGACCGCTGTCGACGAGGATTAATTTTTGAACCCGTGTCTGCACAAATCTCTCTTTCCTTGGGATGGGACTGGATATAGCCAGGAACTGCGGGAAGCCACAGGCTGTGCAGTTGGGGGCTTAGCCCTAAAGGTTAAAGAGGGGAGGAGTGTAGTGAATGTATATAGGTCACTTGCAACAGCCTTGCTGTTAAGCTAGCTTTTGTAGCAACATGGTTGAAGTGCACTGACTGTAAGTTGGAAGTTAAGCAACGAAGTACAGGGTTAGTACTCGGATGGGTGACTGCTGTCACTTTAAAAGCATGCAATCCTTTAAAGGGGATTTAAAACAGCTGGTCCCGTGTCCAAGGAGAGTCATTCCTGTGATGTTGATAAGTGGAATAAGCTTCCATCACGTTCAAGAAGAGTTTGACATCCCTACCTGATGGCGAAGGGGATAATCCAGTAAAGAAATTAAAGTGCCTGTAAAATACTTGTATACATGTGCACTTTGTGCCTACACATTATCCTTGGGTTAGGGTGTTGCAATGGAAGTAAGATAGAAAGGAAGACTTATAAGGGTTTACAATGCGCCTGGAGATGGCAACTGTTTTTTTCCCTTCTGCCTGATGCGGCTGTGCATTGGCGGTTTTTCATCGGCATTGCATATTGCGATACTTCATTTTCAAAATGATACGTATCAGACTATTGTGCCAGCTAGTGATGCACCCGTTGACAATATATAATCGGACTATTATGCATCCTAGTGATGAGAATGAGAAGTAGGCATTTTGATAATTGTAAGCATGTTGCCATTAACAAATGTCACATGGGGGGCTGTTTATACCTTGAATCTGATGCTCTTTTCAGTATTTCTAAAACTAACCGCCTGAACCTTAACAACATCATATCAGACTATTGTGCCCGCTAGTGATGCACCGGTTGACAACATAGTATCAGACTATTGTGCCAGTAAGTGATGCACCGGTTGACATCATAGTATCAAACTTGTGCCAGTTAGTGATGCACCGGTTGACAACATAGTATCAGACTATTATGCCACCAAGTGATGCATGGGTTGACAACATAGTATCAGACTATTGCGACAGCTGGTGATATATCGGTTGACAACATAGTTTCAGACTATTGTGCCAGCTAGTGATGCATTGGTTGACAATATAAAATCAGACCTTTGTGACAGCTAGTGAGTGGTGCACCAGTTGACAACATGGTAGCAACCTATTGCAACAGTTGACAACATAGTAACAGACTTGACGACTGGGAAAACATATCTCTATAGAAATGTGTTTTTATCTGTATGAAAATACCGAGGCAACTAATAGCATCTTGCTTCCAAAGTACATTTTACAGTGATCTTTTTTCAATCATTGTATTCGAAATGAAAGTGAACAGCATGTTATTTCTCATAGCTACAACAGTAGAACATATGAAGTGATCACCTCTATTTAGCAATCACACATTTCCTTACTTTTTTTTATATACATATACTCCTATGTTACTATAATTTCTTTAAAATGCAGAGTAGACAGACTGGTTGGAACTGTTTAAATACTTGAAAAGCAACATTTAGATTAAACAGTTGTAATACCATGCCATTCATTTGATACTTTTGGCCGTTTAGGCTTAATTAAAATATTTTGTAGGGCTGTGTATTGCTTGAGAAATGGTGATGACTAGGCTTCCACAATCGAGGCGGATGCTCTACCCCTAGACCACTGGTGCGGTTTTACAGGATGGAGGATTTCCAGTAAATACTTAACTAGCTCCTCTTCAACACTGATTGTATGTTAAACCAAGCACAGTACTGAACATGCATACTTCTGTGTTTGAAACTGATTTTAGTTGGTTACTTGCTGTATTGCAATAAACTTGATAAATACAGTTGATTAAGGCATGTTATACACGATATGCCATATTGTGATATAACGCGATTTCAATATATTGCTACAGTCCTACATTTCCAGTTGATCCACAACAATCCTGCTGGTTGGAAATTTTTTTATCCCACCAATAAAAAAATATTGTTGTTCATTCAATATATTCTAGGTCTTTGCTTGCCCTTTCTCTGTCCATATTCTTTAAAAGGATTTTCAGATTGGTTGCAAATTAAAAAAATCTCCTACCTACCTATCCACCTCCTATCTGGTATGGGTTGGAAGTGGCAAACAAACAATTTTTTAAGGGTGGTCTTAGTTATCACATATTCAGATAATATAATGTACACTTGGTATGTGGTGTCGGGGTACATCTCTATAGTGTAAGCTAGCACACTTTTCTGTTTGAAAAGAGCTCCAGGTCCAAATCCTGGTGAGGATCTTGACACCCTTACGAAGTTGTACAAACTAAAAACTCCATTATATTTGTCAAAATTTAAATAAAAGTGAATAGATGGTGTAAATACAATGCCGACCTTTCTTTACCAAGACTGTACACATGAGTGCCCATAGCCAGTTAACACAGGTAATAATTATATATATAAAACAATACAATTGGTATGGGCTTAAAGCTATATGATGCTTATAGAATGTGGCAACTAGAACTATTACCTGAATACATATATAGACAACCAGGTTGGACTCAAAACCAGTCTCAAAATGTAACAATCATGTAGTTATGAAAGTAAGTAAAACAGAAGAGAGGAAGCTAACAGAGAAATACCACAAGTTCTGTTTGTTTACAATAACTGAGACATATACATTAAGTCACTGACAATATAGTTAAACCTATGTTAGTGGTCACCTTTATTAAGGAACAATTTGTTGTAAACAGCCACAACCTAGACACTGGATTCTGTCAACCAGAACTATAATATGAATGTAAGTGTTGTTTAAAACATTCTGTACAAATTATTTTACCAAATAATTCTTTAAGGACTGCACCCAAATATGTACATCTATGGGTTGTTGTTTTACTACCGGGTATTTAGCCATAATAAGTGATATTACTTAATCAAATAGGTGATATCATTTATAGTACAAGTGATATCACTTATTTGAATATGAATAAGTGATATCCTCTATTCAAATAAGTGATATCACCTATTTGAATAAGTGATATCTCTTATTAATATGGTTAAATAGAAAAACAGCACCCCATATACATAAAATCTTTTTGGTGATATATTTCAAAAAGTGGATTATTCAACCAGTTCCTGATTTATGTAACTGATTCAACCGAATTTGCAAAATGAAGTATTACTGTATACCACTTAAAAAGACTGTTACACTGATATATAATTAATGACACACATAAAAAAAATTTAGTGGCAATTTATTCCCTAAACAAAAATAGATTTGACACAAAAGTAGCACCTCTGCACAAGTAAGTCCATTTGTATCCCGCTATATACCTTTGGTAACTGAGGTTACTTGTTATATGTCTTTGGTATCCTAGAAAAATTTTTTATGCTAAATAATTTTTCACATTGTTGTTAAAATTAGAAATATAAAAATGTCTCTATCCCTGGTTACTTGTTATTCTTCTTTGTCTTTTGGCACTCTAGATTACTACAGCAAATATACAACATCAAAATTTAAGAAATACTAAAAAAACATGTCTTTATTTCTGGTTACTTGGTTATCCTTCTTTGTGCGGAGCGAGTGGTCCAGTGGTAGAGCACCAAACCCATGATCAGAGGGTCGTGGGTTCGATCCTCCACCATGGCTATGTGTGGTGTCCTTGAGCAAGACACATTCCCACATATGCTTAATACTGGTTCTAACCAGATGTTTTTGAGCATGATTTGTCTAAGTTGTAAGAACTTGCTTCACAATCTAAGTAAAAATAAATAAGTTTAAACAAATCCTTCATTATCTTTGGTAACTGATGGTTACGACAGCAAATACTCAACATCCAAGCAAGAACCTACATATATTCTATATACTTCCAGTGCTCCAGATAAGGTGCGTATTTGCGTAAATAAGCATTGAAATTGACAAAAAAAGCATTGAAAATAATAAATGTGCGTACTGGTACACATAAACAATTGAATTTAAGCATTTCATTGGCGATCTTGTGGGTATCGTATTTCCAAAGACCGGGGTTTTCACAAAGGAAGTAGACACCGTGAAATAAACCAACGCAACAGCGAACTGTTACAGCTATGTAAAACATAGTCTGGTTTCCTGACCTATACCTATAAAATCGACTGTTTATTGGTAGATCAGGGAACCACACTAACTTTATACAATAATAGTTATTTCCCGTAGATCATTGTCACTGAGACGCACATGGGAACATGTTGAGTATTTCCAAGTGTTTTAAAGAGGCCTGCTATAAACGAACCTGCATTACTTTAGCCGATTACTTTATCGTATTTATTATAAATGGCATCGTCTGCTTCTGGCGTCGGAAGACGGAAAAAAAAAAACAGAAACCCAACTTAATCCAGTTCTTTAAGAAAAACAATACTCTCAAAAGTGAGTTATTGATGCATATATTACGAAGTCACAAAAAATGAACAAAAAAAAAACACGGGTGGCAAGGTCAATAGAAATACCATTGAATCACGGAAAGTAAAATTCCCATGGCTGATAATAAATGGAATTGAAGGCAACCTTAAATCTGTATTAAAGCAAATATTAACAGTGTCTGGTCAGAAGTAAAGGTAAATTTTGAAAATACTCTTTCAATTTCCATTTTAAGCATTGCGTTTTAATTTAGGGAGTAAAAGAAGCATTTGGCCAAAAGTTTATCTGAAAATACTCTTTCAATTTTCATTTTAAGCATTGAATTTTAATTTAGGGAGTAAAATAAGCATTTAGCCAAAAGCTTATCTGGAGCACTGTACTTCTATGAGCGGATTTGCACATGGACATACAAACAGACTTACAGATTTTGGGCCATATATGAAACGATAAAAATGCTATATTTTCTTTTAAACTTTATGGCAATTTATTATTTTGACAGTTATAAATCTTATCCCGACACACTGATATTAAATAATCTACATATACATTGATTTAAATTGATAAATCCCCTTTTAGGCAGTGCCTTATTTCATATTAAAATAATAAAATGTTTTATATTTACCCAGCAGAGGAACCTTGCTGCTTTACTAAGGATACCACCCATATTATTTGTTTAATAAGTTGGTGACGGATGCAGATCGAATGAAGGCAGTTTCCGGTCTCTTACGCCAATTTATAAGGCATAGTACCACCATTGCAAAAAGGAAGTGCTTCCGTGGGGTATAATGGCGGTTTTAAATAATCCTCATTTCTTCTTCTTTAAAAATGCATTTTCCTTATTTTGATACTCATTTTTTTTATTTGAATGGCATTATTGATGTATTTTGAACACTTTGATGGCATTGTCAAGTTTGAATTGTGAATTTAGAAAAAAAATTGATGCTTGGAAATTGGGGTATGAATACATGATTTCGGAAGTCTACTTTCACTTTGTCACCAGTGTACACACTGACCAGAAAAAAAATCTTTTATATGACACATGACCCCTACTTTTCTCATCATATTTTGATAGTGCAGAGGTTGACAAACAGTAAAATGTAGGTTTCACTTCTTTCATTTGGGTCTCTCTATGAATGACAAGCCTTCAAACTTTTATTATTTACTATAGAATAAAGAACAAAAATCAATGGTGGGATGACACCATAAACTCCGGTTGGCACGTGATTACTCAAATGGTCAGCTACCACCATTGAGACGAGCTCTCTGATTGGCTGAAAAAAAGTATAGGGATGTTCAGGACATATATTTTTATAGTAAGCTTAATGATCACAATAAAATATAAGTTTATTATGTTTGTGTCAATAAAAAATTAGAATTATGTTTCTGTGACTGACTAAATTCATTTTATCAAGGAAACTGCATGGAAAGTAAAATTGGTGAAATTTACTTTTTTTCATGCTGAAAGTGGGGGTACCCAACTTCAGGGTGCAAAAAGTGTAAAAAGTGGTACTTTTGACCCCATTTTGGGGACATTTTTATTTGAGTCTAGGACAGTACTTTAATATTATATAGGACTTTTTGGTCCGCCAATGTTAGAAAATGTGAAAATTTGGTCAAACGTTATAATGTAAGTCTATGGAAAACGCAATGGTGTAGCTGACCAAATTGCAATATCACTGGGGCAGAGCCAGTACGCGATTTTTCGCAACCGTTAAAAAAATGTAAGCGTCACTTAATGTACTGTTGTAAGCACACACCTTTGATTTTTGTTCTTTATTATATAGTAAGTATAGACAAAACAAGTTTGTACGCTTGACATTCATAGAGAGACCCAAATGAAGAAGTGAAACTTACGTTTTATTGTTTGTCAACCTTTGCACTTCTAAAATATGATCGGAGAAAAGTAGGGTCACGTAACTTATAAATAAGAAATTTTTTGTCGGCCAATGTGACAATGTTAAAGAGAGGAACACGTTGATAACGTTTGCAGATATATCCAAATTTGCTTGTTGTTCAGTCTAATATCCAGAATCCTTCAGACTATGAGTCTTTGATGAACGTGTTCTAGAATAATTTATAGTGTTCCACCAGTGCTTTCCAAATTGGAATACGTTTTCTTGGAATCATTGTGATCATAACAGAAGCACGTGTACGACGTGTTGTTAGATCAAATCTTTGATAGTATGATACTTAAAGAGTAGGTCCGCCATCGGTACATACGTGCAAAAGAATATAAGTACATTTTGTACTAAACAAAGAACCCTTGGTAGCTTCTTAATATTGACAGCGAGAAAGAAATTCGTTACATAATAGCGCGTGCGACAGTAACAGCTACTAACACCTATACATCATATATATGCAAGGGTGAGTTACCCAACCAAACAACATGTATATCATTTTGTATTCGGTAGAATCTACTTCCCCCGCTTTGCAAAAAGCGGGATTCACTAACATGTCCGTCCGTCCGTCCGTCCGTCCGTCCGTCCGTCTAAGAATGCCTCAATCTTTTGAAATTCTAATGTAATGTTTATAATGACAAAATAGAAAGCTAAGTTCGATTTTTGGGGTTGTGACTTTTGGCGTTATAGAGTTGTACCCCTTTCATATATGAAAAATCGTCACATTTTGATTTCCGTACAATAACAGAGAATGCCTGAATCAAATCTTTTGAAATGTTAATACAATGTTTTTTATGACAAAACACAGGCTAAGGGAGAATTTAGGGGTTGTGACTATGTCGTTATAGAGTTGTGCCCCCTTTTATTTGTGAAAAATCATTTTTTTTTGGGGGGGGGGGGGGGGGGGGTCCGTGCAATAGCTTATGAATGCCAGAATCAAATCATTTTAATACAATGTTATAATGACAAAACTTTAATTGTGAAGTAGGTCAGGACTTCGAAAAAAAGCGTGGTTGTGTCAATGTACACAATCTTATCTCTATTTCTATCAGAGTTTCATTCTGTTTTCAGTTTTGAATTCCTTGTAAATAAAAATAAATCTTCATAATGGAGTGTTCTCGTTTTTGTCTTATCCCTACCGTTAGAGAATTACTGGAAATCGGAATGGAGTACTCAGAAATTCCCATCAATAGTTGTGTAGCTATCTCCTCTGCAACCGTTACAAAGTTGAAAATATGGATGTATGATACTTTTCTGGCGCTTTGTGAAAAATGGACGACTGTGACCTACTTTTACAGAGAAAGTTCAGTATACCTCTTTTCTTTTTATCGCAAAGAGAGGGATATAAACTTGCTTGTTTAGTTTTGTTATATTTTATTGCAAACAGTAAAAACAACTTTTAAATACATTCATTCAACATATACACACATTGCACAATCTATGATATGGAAACTATAAACTTATATACAAATGGGCTGGGCCACAAGTCATACCAACTTAATTTCGGCTCGTCCCAAAAATGGCAACTTAACATCTTAAAAAAGTAATGCAAAGTTAAATTTGAAATAACTATGTCCTCTGTAGTTGGTGTCTTATAATATGGTCAGTTATAGATACTTATATTTAGCCATGCATTTATTTGGGTGGAGTGGAAAAATAACAAAGAAAAACAAAGGAAAAATACAAAAATGCAATAAAAACTTCTCTACTAATACAAAAAATCGCGATTGATTAGTAGTATATAAGGGCTTAAAATAATACCGATTTATGACTATGTTTTGCCAAAAATGACTATACTTTGCCAAATTATACATCGCTCGGATGTATATCGTATTAATCGTATATTTACAACACAGGTAGATAGGACATTTATCCGGTACTATTTTACAAGACATAATTCGTTTTTGCTGAAGGCTATTAAATGCGCGACCGAGCTCGGATTAAATCAGTCATTTTATACGCATGGAAGAATTTAAACTTGTACATATTTTGGGTATAATCTCGTTAATATATCTATTCGTTTTGATTCCGTATATATATTTGTGCGTACGGAGAAGTCATCACAACCTATAAAAAACATACTTCGTTTCTATCTAGCAGTATTTCTATGTAAAATATAGATTTGTAAATCAGTTGGCCTAGAAAGCTTATACGTATTTGTGTGAACTTTACAATAGAGGAAATACGTATACTTTTATGTAACAAGCTGTATCAGCTTAACTTAAAGCAGGAGCATTTAACGAGAGATCTTGAAAAAATAAAGGAATCGAGCGAGGCAATTGTACAGATTTTAACTCAACTTCAAGAACGTGATGAGTCTGGAGGTTCAATAAAACATAAAGATCTTAAAGACAAAGATTGGGATGAGGAATTAAATTTTAAACAAACATGATAAATATGTTGTTTTATATGCGTTAAACGCAACAAAAACATGAGAATAACGTTTATCTACCAAAGTAAAATAATTAAAAAAATTGTTGTTTACAAAATGAATCAATTTGTAAAGTATTAAACATTGACGATTAAAATGGACATCCTCTTTTAACAGTGAAATAAGATTTGTCTTCCGAAAGTGAGATAAGACGTGATGTGTACACATTCTATGTCTTTATAAACACTTCGTAGTATATGTGAATACTCATGTCTTTCAAATTTAATTCTTGCGTACCTCCTCATTTAAATGAGTTAACTCTGCACTTCCAATGCATAGGCTTTAGAAACAAGGAGTCAAGTCAACAAAAAGTGTTTGAAGATTTACAAAACATAACACATTATTTTAAACTTATTTGATAACATTAAATAGCGTTACTAAAGCGAAATGTATACAACCAACAAAATAAAATGTGATATTCACATTCTATGCCCATATAAAACGTTCGCGGTAACTCGGAGTATACTAGTATGTAACACTCATGTCTTTCAAATTTAACTCTTACGCGTCTCCTCAGACCTCACTGAGGATTTAGTTTAACACCCCATTTAAATGAGTTAACTCTACACTTCTAATGCATACTTTAGAAACAAGGAGTCAACAAATTGTGGTTGAAGATTTACACAACGTAACACATTGTTTTAAACTTGTTTGATAACATTAAATAGCGTTACTAAAGCGAAATGTATGCAACCAACAAAATAAAATGTGATGTGCACCTTGTCAGCCCATATAAAAAGTTAGCGGTAACTCGGAATATACCAGTATGTAACACTTATGCCTTTCAAATTTAACTCTTGCGTGCCTCCTCAAACCTCACCGAGGGTTTAGTTTAACTCCTTTTTTTAAATGAGTTAACTCCTCCCTGGTCATGCCGATACTTTATATATATATATATATATATAAGGAATTAATTAAAAGTGAACAAATCATTCAGTAGTTTGCTGTCGCCGAGGATACGCACAAATATATATACGGAATCAAAACGAATAGACATATTAACGAGATTATACCCAAAATATGTACAAGTTTAAATTCTTCCATGCGTATAAAATGACTGATTTAATCCGAGCTCGGTCGCGCATTTAATAGCCTTCAGCAAAAACGAATTATGTCTTGTAAAATAGTACCGAATAAATGTCCTATCTACCTGTGTTGTAAATATACGATTAATACGATATACATCCGAGCGATGTATAATTTGGCAAAGTATAGTCATTTTTGGCAAAACATAGTCATAAATCGGTATTATTTTAAGCCCTTATATACCACTTTGATTATAAAAGGGTTTTCGCCGCCATGGTTTTATATAAGTTAAGTTCAGACAAGTCGTTGGCTAATAAGCGTTGACTGCCCAAAGATCGTCTACCACGCATTCAGGCCCGGTCGCTAATTGGTCATTTTTTATCTATATTAAATTACCAGTCTTTGGGGATATATAATTGGAACTTAAAAAAAATAAAAACGCGAACGTACGGAAATAAAAGTAAGGAAATATCGGGGACTAAAGACGATCAGTTAACCTAACCACTCTTTCCTGAGATTCCGGAAGGTGTATAATAACTCCTGCACACATATCTATCGAATAAATGATAACTTCTCCACTTTAATTAGAGACCAATGGCATGGAGATACAATGTTGTATATCAATCGTCAGTGATACTCTGGGTTGTCAATGATTTGAACTCGCAACCTCTGTATTGATAGACAAGACGTGGGGCCTTGCACATGTTATATTATCTGGCCAACGTCTGCATCATACTCCTTGTTTATGTGAATGATGCCATCCGGTTGAGGTTTCGTCATGCACATATTTGTCTATCAGTCCCTATAGCTTATAATCACCCTTAGTGATGATGGACTGATGCGGGTTGGATCCCAGTTTGACCCGATGCTTCTCATAAACAACACTCAGTACTACCCAGGAAGCGGACGATAGAGTGATTCATATAAGCTCTTAGCTTTCATCACAATCGAGTTAAAATAAATTAGTATAAACAACTTTATAAAGTCAAACCTGTATAAGCGGTCACCTCTCTTAAGAAGTCACTTGTCTAAAGCAACCACATTTGTTATTTCCCATTTATATGCTTTCAGAGGAAATTAGCCTACTTTAAACAACAACCTGTCTTAAGAGCCCACTTTTGCCATTGTCCTTGACGTGCTGCTTAAGGTAGGTTTGACTGTCTACATAATTATTCAAGTAATAATAAAACAATAATTGTTGGGAGTACTGTGTAGAATATAAACAACAACAAAAACAGTGGAATAAACACAAAGATTTAAAAAATGCTTTGATTGTGTTTTTTTATCAACCATGGTGAATATTTTAAATGTTGTTTTTTTACACGTAACTGAGTATTTTCAAATATTTTTGTCTTTGTACTACTTTACATATGCATCAGCTTTATTTGTTTTAGGAAAATACAAGAATAAATAAATAAATAAATAAATAAATAAATAAATAAATAAATAAATAAATATTCACTACCATTTAAAGGTCTACGACGTAGGGCCTGTTACAGCATGCACAGATCGGGGAGAGTGTTTATAGGTTTTGACAAATAGCTGTTCTGAAACTCTCTGTTGATGGAGTGCACACACGGCTGCCATCCAGGTGAATCCAGTCAATAATTGTTCTTAGGAAGAATGAGCTTTTAAAGAGTTCAGTGCTACACTGCACAATTTTGAAATGTCTAGAGTTATTTGTGTCTTTGTCTTTCAATAAAATTAGACTCAATACAGTCTGGGTAATGTTTGGCCTTTATACGCCTTTTGGATTTTATTCACGTACAACATCGACGTTTTAAGGCGGGGGATTTTCGGTTCCGCAGGCGGGGAGCCGATTTGAGGAATTTTACGGCACGTGTTCAATATTTTCATGAAATGGGTTTTACTAAAACATTTTTTTCGAAAATCGGTGAATGTCATCCGATGATCAGTTAAACAAACCTATAGTTGACGGAAGTTATGTTAAATAAGTCATTTACTGAATGTGTGAGCACTTTTGAAGTGGTTACAAAATGATCACATGGTTGCACCTGGCGATCTTCTTTTGTCATATCTTCAAGCAGACTAAGCTTGTTTTTATATAGTTCTGTCCGAGGTTATACCATATAATATGGTTTACGAACGCGGAAAGTTACGCAATATGTCGGCCAGTCAACGCAGAATTATAAAAAACAAGAAATGTCACTGTTAAGTGTCACATGCCCCACAAATGGTCTGTGAAAATGAAAATATATGATATGTTATGTTGATCATTTGTAGCAAGTATCAACAAAATCCATCAATACATGACAAAGTTACAGGCCGGAAAAGAAATCTCACACAAACTCAAAGTGTTGTCAAACAAACTCAAATTGTGACCTTGACCTTTGAGGTATGGGTGTGGGTCTTAATCGCGACACGTCGTCATGTTATGTTGATCATTTGTAGCAAGTATCAACAAAATCCATCTATGCATGACAAAGTTACAGGCCGGAAACGAAATACCGGACGGACGGACGGACGGACGTTCTGGTGGAAGTGATGTTGTGGGGTGCGGTTTTTATATGTTATAAAACATTTTTTTTTCATGAAACAAAACAAAACCTATTTTCTTTCTAACCCTAATGTCACAAACCTTGAGATCCAACCCTAATGACACTAAAAAAGAATGAAAAAAAAGGTGAAAAAAAAAGTAAAATAAAAATGTGAAAAAATGGAATTATCCCCACAATGCCATTCTGTACGCATTTTCGCACTTGTGGGGTGAAAATTGCAACCCACAAGTACAAAAAAACCCACAATGCCATTCTGTACTGGCAACGTAACCCACAACTGCCGCTCCAGACGTACGGACGGACAGAGGACGGACGCTGCGATTACTATATGCCACCCAAAAATTATTTTTTGGGGGCATAAAAATATAGAACAAAGCAGGCGGATACTCTACAACGCAGGGGTGCTTTGCAATTAGAACAAACTGTCCGTCATTGTTCCGGCTTGTTTACTTCGTATAATCTTATTCTAGCGTAATTAATGAAACAGTTCGTTAAATATCCGCTTAATAACTTGCTTCCTCGTGGTTAACATAAATCTTAGCGATGGCCGTCCACATTTTCTTTGTGTACACTCCTGCTCTTTCATTTGTTTCTGCTTAAAGAGAGTAGCAACTGCTATGTACATAAAATATTGTCTTCTTTCTTGAACCAACCAAATCCATCAATTTATGCCAGAATGGCACTTTTTTAATAAGCCAAATATGTCAGTTAGATAAGAGATATGTCCCTTGTTATCAATTATTTCGGTTGAGCGACATAGGGTCATATGTATATGGTATTTTTCTATAAATACCGGTTTCTTTCTTTTAGATCAAAACGATATGGAACTATTTAAAGTAAAAAACGGAAAAAAGATTAAATTATGCATTAAATAAAAAAAATTACAACCCACATTAAGCATAAGATTTGTTATTCTAGCAATATACCTATTCAAAAAAATAAAGCTTTACTTATCACCTTTACTTTGAACAGCAACACCATCACGTTTTTTGGATGTAAAACCAAATACTGCAATAAAATATGCAATAAAACACCAGTCAAAGCGAAAACTACCTTTCACACAAGATTTTGACAAAGATTGGTATGTATATTACCAATGACTTTAGAGAACTGTTGGACGAGTTCTTTGACAACAACGATTATATTGCACATCAAAAGTGTTCTGCTAGTCCTCAAGAATTTAATCAATATGAGGATCCAGTTTATGAAAAACTGCATGAAATAAATTGGACACAATAAATCGAAATGAACAACTTCAACACACCTCCCCAAACCCCATATCAGTCTTTAGAAGCTTGAAGATGTTTTTGGAATCCAAGTTAAATTTCGCCTGCCCTTGTGAGAATATTTTTGAGATCAAATCGCCGGCGACCAGCTGTTTTCGTTTTTTTTCCAACACAGGTATACTTGACCGAGTTAACTTTGTTAGTTTAGGCCGTCTCATTCGTAAAGCTTGAAAACTGAAATTACACATGTCTTTTTTTAATTCATTATACGAATGTATATATTACTTCATGTATACGAACAAGAATATATATCATTGTATATCTATATAAACATCACTGATACGAAGACATAAACAAGCGGGAGCTTTGACAGACAGTCTGTTCTTATTTGTATAGCACCCCTGCGTTGTTAAGTATCCGCCTGCTTTGTACTGTATTGTTCTTCCTAATTCCTCATTGAATTATATTATATGGTCTAGACTCGGAAAGTTTTATATAAAAACAGGGCTTGTCTGCTTGATAATATGACAGAAGATCATCGTCGGGGGCACCAATTTGGTCAATTTTTGGAGCACTTCAGAAGTACTCGCACATTCATTTAATGACTAATTCAGCTTAACTTCTGTCAACTATAGGTTTGTATAACTGATCATCCGATGACATTCTTCGATTTTCGAAGTGTAAGTAAAACGAATTTTGTGAAAATATTGACCATTTACCGTAAAATTCACCAATTTGACTCTCCCGCCTGCGTAACCGGAAATCCACCGCCTTAAAACGTCGATGTTGTAATTACAACGCTAGACTGGTCCCCGGTCTCATATAATATAAGAGGGCCCTAGAATGCGAAGGCAACGCCGAGAGCATTTTGGGTCTGAGAACCAGGCTATTACAACGCAGGCTGTGCGATTGGTAGGCGTGTTCTTGGTGTAAGATAGTTTTGGGGCGGTAATAAAGGTACCCAATTGCGGTACTTTTTAAAACATGGTTATTGGGGGAATGATAAATTTATACATAATGAAACTGGCGAAAGTGTATACTTTGAAGTATTTCTTATACCATATAAACTCAATTATTTATACAAATCCTTTAGAGTATTATATTGTCAACCCCTGTTTTTTCTCAAGCGTTTATGTAGTATAATAAAATACGTATTGTATCATTCTTATGATTATCTAAAGCAATCATTGTATAACTCACATTTTAGTCTGGTTTTAATGTTACTTTTACTAGATTCGAGTGATATTGAAAACAATCCAGTCCCAGATAATTCTGAACATTCTATCAATTTTGCATTGTTATATTAGAATTATTCGAAACAAAATGGAGATTATCAAAGACTCATTTCTTGATTTTGATTTGTTATGTTTTACGGAAACTCATCTTGATGCTCTAGTTACGAATGATGAGATTCTTCTTACAGATAACTACGATGTCCCCTATAGAAAAGATAGAACAAACCATGATGGGGGTATTTTGATATATCTATTGAAATTATTGATTCATAAAAGAATTCACCAATTAGACGTATATTGCAGCAAATCTATTTGGGTTGAAATCAAATTAAAAAATCAAACTTTATATCTTATAGGAACATTCTATAGCCCCAAAACAGCTGGTGTAGATTTTTTTGATAAGCTAAAGGGATTTTGAAATTACAAACAATGTATTGATCATTGGTGATTTAAATGAAAATTTAATGAATCCAAAATAGCACAATCTGTGACAAACTGTCGACGCGAATCACTCTACGTTGTGACAGGGTTCCCTGACCGTGTTATTGGGTTATAACAAATAAAACCTCTTATGTTGAGCTTGACGAAGTGGGCATAGTATCTATAAATAGACAACGCTGAACATTTGCCCAGACCGGAAGTGTTAGTTGACACATTCGAGAGATTGGTGGGACACTTCCAACTATTTTCGGAATTTAGTGTTTAAAACTCGGAATGGATTAAATATGAATTAATAAAAGGATTCCTGAAACAAAAAGGAGCCTAAAGGTATGACATTTTTACCTGCTGGTAGTAAGTTGCCAGTCGTAAGAAACCGCGTTTCAACGGTTGGTGTCAACTTTGAAATTTCTTGTCAAAAGTTTTTTTACCTACAGGTGTGTCATACCGTCCTAATATTGGTGCGTTTCAAAATTAAAACCCGATTCGCATTTTATGCAGGTTATTAATTGAGTGCGTGTATATCATACTATTAAATGAATTTAAAACACAAAACGAAAATGTAATTTTGTGTCAAGTTTCGAGGACACAGCTACCTGTGTATTGAAACTATAGTCCGTTTCAAGGTGTGCGACGTTATTGTGTTCTCAGTGGATCACGCTTAATAAATGTAAAAATGAGATATAGAACTATTACGTTGAATAGAAACAAGTATAAAATAATAGTATAGTGATATGTTGCACGTCAATTAACGAGGTATGATAATCGAATATACAGTAAGAAGATTGTGGATAGAATTCCAGGCTATAATTATATGTAGTCAAATTTTTGATTGAAAAGTATTATTTTATTTGTTTTTAATATTAAAAATTTAAATAATTTTAGGCAATCATTGAATATTAACAAGTAGTAAAAATATTCAATATATGTATTGCCCCAACTCTTCAAAATTAAAATAATTAAGTGAAACCCTGTGATCAAAGAATTAATTTAGTGATTTAATAAGTTTTACAATAATTGAGTGAAACCCTGTGGTCAAATAATTAATTTAGTGATTTAATAAGTTTTACAATAAATGAGTGAAACCAGAGACATATAAACATGTAATTAAATCACTTGTAAAACATGATGGTGTATTGTCTAAATTAAAGTAAGTCAAATGCCTTACTTTGATTAAATTAGTCTATATTAAATGCACAGCATTGTAAAACTTTCCCCACTCCAAAACGGCCATGGAGAATCCGGCCCCTGGAGAACCCGGCCCCATTTAGCATGGTCCATCCGGCCCCTCGTTTTACTTTTATTTAATAGCAATATTAGGGTTATTTATCATAAACAATACATACATAAAAAACTAGACATTAATAATATGTTAAACAAAAAAGTTTAATCATGTTAAAATAATGATGTTGAAAATAATAATTTCAATAACACATAGTTGGTATGCAAATATTTGTAACTCAAATCAATTATGATCATATTGTAGTTTTAAAAATAGATTCAAACAAGAAAAATACTAAGATGTTATATAATGACAATAAGCTCCGGTATACACTTAGTAAATTTAGACTATCTTCACACAGATTAGGAATAGACCATGGAAGATACAATAACACACCTAGAGTTGACAGAATATGTACTAAATGCAACCAGAACTTAATTGGAATATTTTTTGCAGATGGCCAACATTAAACTTATTTGACAATCTAATGTCAAGTACCTCAAAAAATAACTAACATTGAAACAACGGAAATCAATTTGCATTTAGAAAAACCATCTCTTTTAACATTTAAAAACAGTAAATTAAAGACGTGCCACTTTTGTTGATTAAAGGTAGACCGATCACATCATGCAAACAAATTAACCTTCCTTTTCATACATTACAATTATTGAAACAATGGAAATGTAATGAGTACTTATAGAGTACCATCCACATGTGAATATCAACAAATCATCAATATCAATTTATATACCTCTTTATTTTATTTTTTTACATTTGTCAACTACTCTAGTTGTAATATTGATTTTAATTATTAACACTATGGGACTCTCCGACAACACTTTTCAGCATCTGGTTGTAATCTTGAAACGTTTTACCATTTGACTCTTTAATGTCACACTATTTATAAAGTTCTCATTTGTTCTAGACCAATCTTTAAAAACATGTTTAATTGTCAAGATCCTACCTACCTACTCAAGCTGCAGCTACCCAAACCTTTTATTGACTAAAAGAGTTCATTGTTTCTGACCATTTTTTTGTGTTCAAAATGACACTAAAAAATCTAAATCTGGCCAAGAAATATAAACTACCTACTACTAGTGTTTCCCCTAAAGCAGCATGGCGGGGCGGGTCACCCCGCCCTGTTTCTATGCTGCCCTGCCCTTTTCTTATACCGCCACGCATAAATAATTACCGCCCTGCAGTGCCCTTTTTAATAAACAATGATAGACACCGCTGTGAAGAATAAACGGTACCTCCCCACTATGTTCCTTTATTGGGTAATCAGACCGTAGACACTACACGCGTCGTTAGGTAATTTCCAATATGCGTATACACTCGATTAACACATGGTTCCCGCTTTTAGTGCATTTTCATATTATTCTTTCATAGAACGCAGAACCATTAGAATGGTTCTCATTTCAAGCTATCCAATTATAACAAACTAGGAAGCCAGTGGTACACACACACACGCACTATGTGCGATTGTTTTGATAAGCAACTGAAGGTGTTGACAATGTTTTTCACAAGATTTAAAAAAGTGTAGGCATTATCTTTCAATTGATTCATTAACCTCACAATCACGTGAAGTCTATGGAGTATGTATGCAATCAGTCAGAACGAAACACTTAATAAAGCGTGTCACAACCATTTCTCGGATCAAGACAATTAGAAATAGATCGCAGTGTATAGTAAGGGCTTTATGCAAGTAAGCAAAACAATGAAATCGTAAAGGATTTTCTCAGCATCTTATTCCAACCAAGCTAGAATAAAATCCCCACTTAAAATGGTTTATTTTGTACATAAATTGAAGAAAAAATATGAAAAAACACCCGGATGTTGCCTACCACGTGTTAACAAATTTGAGAAACCTGGTCTAAAAGTCGGCACCTTCAAAAGTTGGATCTTAAAAAATCGGTGCATCGGTTATAGCGTTCCCGTTTATTATCGATGTTTAAGACTTAACTATTAATGTTTCCTTTTTTTAAAATTAATATTTATTTGGAAATACACTGACACCTAATGCAAATTACAGAATCAAACATTAAAAATGCAAACTTCTCAGTTGTATTAACTTTAAATATGACAAGTTGTCCATTTATAAACACTCCTTTACTATATTTTTATGGCAATAATATTCTAATATAGGATAGAAACATATATTTAAAATGCACATTAATGGATAATTGGATACTCCCGGTTTCTCAGCATCTAATTTCAACATATAAAATCCCCTCTTAAAACGGTTCAAATTTTTGACATAGATTAAAGCATTGTGTAAATATAATATTCATCTTATAAGGGTACTTGAACTATCAAATATTGTTGAATTAATTTCTTTATAATTGATTAATAATAAGGATATTACAATAGTATCATGTATTATTAATATGGATACTACAATATCATCATTCAAGGAACTATAGTAATATCCTTCTATAGTTCCTTGATATCATGTTTTATTAATACATAATATTGTAGTAGCCTTATTTAAGGTGATTCGTACATTTACCAAAACATACATGTATCATACTTGTTATTAGTGCTGAAAATGGTGCTCAACACAACACGCAATAAAGTAATGACCTCTTTTCTATTATTTTGTACGCGCCAAAAAATGCCCTTTTTCAATTGATACCCTGCCCTTTTTCAATCCTGGGGGAAACACTATACTACCCACATGAAAATACTGGGTCAAATCACAGCAAACAATATTTTTTTTAATAATGACCTCATTGATGCATCTCCAAATAAAAGGTCTGAACCTCACCATCATTTTCAGAAAAAGACCTTTCAAAATAAAACTTGATTTTTGATAGCCTATAATTTGTGGAATAAGGCATTAATAAAATATGCTAGGTGGTACTAAAACCTGGACAGGTTCTGGCTGTCCCAACCACATTAGGGCTGCAAGGAAAAGACATATGATGTGTGTGTGTGTGTGTGTGTAATGGTGTTTGTGGTGTTTTAGTGCACTAATGATAATAATTATGCATTGCCTTTTGCATATTAAATGAGATAAATATCCTAAAATAAAATAAAAACACCTTTATTTAAGTAATGAAATTTTGATGATGAAATTTAATTTTTGATGTTTTTTTGCTGTTTTTGACAAATTCCGACTCAGTTTTACAGGCAATTAATGTATATAATTTTCAAATAACTGTTACCATGGTTTTAATCAATTCTTACAATGATTATTAGATGCCAAACCCACAGAAATGTAAAAAATGGCAAATGAAAGAGATATGAATAATTGTTTATAATATATATTAACTTTTTAAACACATAAAATGTTGTATTTTCAGCACATTGTAAGAAATAGTCTGTCTTTGAAAAAAAAGGTTTGTTTCAAGACCTAAATAAATACCGGTAGATTGTTGACCCAATATTTTCTTATTAAATATGTAAATGACAAAACTTAATGATTGACATTAGTGTATTTGAACAACGTAACCACTATCACACATGCCACACTTGCCTTTTCCCTGTAGTCGGAATGTGGCTGAACATGGCCATATTTAGTATTGCCCCTTTATGCCACATTACCTTGGATGAAAGGCAAGCTTTATTGTACAGTAAAACAAAGCTGTAATGCCATAAACATCATGAAAAGTTATTTACATTTGTGTTTAATTATTAACACCTCGTAGTAGTGTATTCCTTAACAATAAACGTGTATACCTGTAAACAGGTAGATAACAACACGAATGAAATTTAAAGAATGCTTTCGTTCTGCTTTATCAAGGCATGTCTTCTAAGTTTATCTTTAAGCTCTGGTCTTGACAAGATCATACAAGTCAATGTGATAATGATTACAATTATTTATTTTTTCTTTACAAAGAAAGTCTGCAAAATCGCTCCCAGGATCAAACTGTTTTTTTATTAGATTATATGTTTTTTTGATATGGTTGTTGGATTGTATGCCATCTGTTAATTAGACTCCAGAGCACCAGGGTAAATCAAACATTGAACTACAAGGCTGATATTATCAATTTTTATTGTCTAGATTTTTTATTGGTACTTTTTTTTTGTGATTTCTTAGCAAACAGTATATGGGCAGTCCCCAGTGTGTCTAATCTAATAGTACATGTATGCATTGGTTACAAATGTCAGACAAAGTACCAGATTTGGTTTATACACATATTTACAACCTGATCATTTACCATATATGTATCTCTGTTTTAATTCATTAAATCTGACATTTTTTTATAGGTGGTTAACCCCCATTTAATTTACATCATTTATGTGAATTTATGTTGTTGTTTTTTTTTCTTTGGTTATTTATTTATATAAAATCTTTCTTGTATTACTGGTCGCCCAACTTCTTAGCTAACTGAGCCTATTGGACAGTTTATTGAAGGAAGGGATTGGTTTTTAGCCAATAATGAATAGCACTATAATTTTGTTTTTTAATGGGGTTTAATGTCATTTGTAACACATATATGATGTCAGACTGAATCTTAAAAGAACCATCATCCTTCTTTCTCAAATAAATCTTCAGGACCAAGTGGGGCCCTGACCTCAGCGAGGAGAGGTAACTGGTTGTTAGACAACAGCGCCCTAGGCCACTTGGTTATAAAGGTCCCCAGTAACAGAAGGGGTGTGTCACAGTACGAAGTAAAAGTAAATACATGTTTGCAAAAACTTCGTTTCTACAGAGTAAGATAAAATGTATCTTATCAACATCACAGCCTTTCTTTCTGGAAAATCAGGAAGAGAACTAAGTTTTCAAGATTAGGAAATAACAGCACATGTTAGGGGAAACTGGTTAAAAACTGGCAAACTGGGGAATACAGCGTAACACTGTTAAGATCTAACCAATAATTGTCAGATATTACAATAATACTTCATATCCAGTTAGGTTTTTTTATCCCAAAATATAAGAAAATATAAAAAAAAATCAATTTTGGGAAAAGTTTTTTGGCCTTAGTTTGGGAAAAAACATGATTTCTGAATTTGGTAGTCACCGAATTTCAGCCTCTTGTTTAGTATGGTAAAAATGCTCTGAATGTATATAAGAAAGAACCAAATGATGTTTAGACTGTGAAAGATAAGGATTATATTTGCAATTTAATTGTCAAATGTTTCATGATTAACCTGGGAAATACAAATATACCTGTACCAGTGTAGCAATTAGTGCTCAACATCAATAGTTCAACATCAATATTGTTAATGGACCTGTTGCAAGTTTGTCAATTTTCTCACACGACAAACAACCCAGAGTCGTGCCATAGATATATTTAATGACTACCTGTAATGCACCACTATTATGGATTTTCACATGTTACGATATATTTGGATACTACCATATTTATAATGATACTTGCAGAAGTATTGAATATCTGAGGATTTATCTATTGATCAATATAATGTAATAGGCTGAGCAAACGAAAGACAAATTTGATCTATCTTGAAAGGCACATATAATAAAAAAATGATAACTTATGATGTACATTATTATACACACTTTATGAACTTGATGGGAATTATGTAAAAAATGAATCATCTTTTCTGTTGATATTTAGTTACCAGTAAATGCAATTTTCCTAATTTAAGCTTATATTATATTTTGTTTATCCTCCAGTTTTGATGTCAGTCACTTCTGTTTCACAAACACACTTCAAGGTAATATATCAGGATTTTTTGAAATTATTTCAACTCATTTTTGTTCTAAAATCATGGCCATATTATTATACTCACTGACCCCATTCTGCCAAATTTCAGAGCAAATTTACCTGTATTATGCAACAACCTTAAAAGGCCACTTTTGCTCCTTCCCTGGACTGGCTGCTTAAGACAGGTTTGACTGTATATATTTAAACATGCCAAAATAATATATTGAAAAGGGATTTCCTAACTTGGGCTGCGTGCCTAGGTTAGACTAAAATCGATTTCCCGCTTAAATTGAAACATATTTTGTGACAAATATTATTAAATGAGTTGCCGGATTTCATTTTGGTTTCAATTTGATCAGTAAACGGTAATACAAGTTTACATGTAGTGAAAATTGTCCAGCTTAAAAAGAGTCAAAATGATGATGTGAATGTTTAAGAGTTAACTATTTTAAGAAAGAGGGTTTCATTTCAAGTTTACCACTCCAATTTTAATATAGATTTTGTCATGTTTTGGTGGATTTGACATACCAAATGATTCGTATTTTATTTATTAATAATAATGAGATGCTTTTCATCCATTTTAAAAATTATTTTGTTTTTTAAGACATTTATAGTGCTGATATACTCTCTCTTAAGTACACTGAAATCTAAGAAAAGCAGTTAGAGGATATCATGAATTTAGACTGGTTCCAGTAAAAGTGCATATGGTTTCTTTGATATTGATTATGTAATGAATTAATAACCAGTCAAAATTAAGTTAAGATTAAGCATTTAAATCTTGGCGAAACAGAAGGCAGGTTAAAGGGAAAAAATGTTTTAAATGTCTTAAAAATGTTTTAAATGTCTTAAAAAATAAGATATTTGTTAAAATGGATAAAAAGCATCTCATTAAATCGGAATGGTTTGGAATGTCAAATCTACCAAAACGTTCCAAAATCAATAGTTAAATTGGAGTGGTAAACTCTAAATGAAATCCCCATTTTAATATAGACAGGATGTAAATACTGTTTGACAACTTTTGCACCATCATTCATACTTTTCCTAAGATGAAACAATTTTACTATGTTTAAACCTGTATAACGGATCAAATTGATATCAAACGAAATCACGCAACTCATTTGATACATCACAATATATGTTGCAATTTTCAACAGGAAATCTATTTTAGTCTAACCCAGACACTTAGCCCAAGTTAGGAAATCCATTTTCAATATATTATTTGGCATGTTTATAAATAGATATCTTTTTGGCAATATGGGGTCAGTTAGTATATATAGGCATGAAATATAGGGGGAAAATGTTTTTAGCCAATTTTTAAAAGTTTAAAAAATCCTGATAAGTTCCCATTAAAATATTTTTTTCAGATAAAAACTCACTCGCTACTATTATAGTAAATTGAAAACTGAAGTTTAGCATTTTTATGATATGACACAAGTTTTGGAGCCCTGGGGTGGTATAGTTTAACCGTTACTAGATATAAAGTCATCTTATATTAGACAGCTTAATTAGTCAATGATTGATGGTTTTCAAATTTTGTCCAGTTAGTATCAGTGTCACCTGTACCTGCAGATACAGTTCTGTTGTGCGTGTCTGTGAGATCCTAAGGTTTATATGACCCTCTGTCTCTCTATAGGACAAGACAGGGTGAGGATTTTTTCAAATGTATCTTTTCATCTATACACTATTCTCAGCACTGTTAGTGTTATGTTATGACATATGTGTTTCGTTTTGGTTGTTTTTTTATAGGGTTTAAAGCCATTTTCAACACACTTCAGGTTATATATGGCATATCCAGTCAGTTTGCTGGTCAAGGAAGACCTCAGACTGGGTCAGACTAGGTAGAACCAATGTCCTTCCGTAAATAATTGACAAATTTTCTCACATAAAGTTTTTGGAGCGAGCGGGACTCGACCTACAACCTGAATGGTGAGAAGTAAATGATCTTGAGATGGCGCCTGAAACCACTCGCAACGGAGGACCCTTACATTCTGAGTTTTATAGAGTACATGTATATGGAGGATTTTCATTTCCTGTGGTTCACTAAAACATGGTGTTATTTTTGGATTTATACCGGTAGTCATTGTAAGGAAGGTGAAAAGTATTATACATTAAAAAGGGTGTTTATTTGTGAATCATAGTTCTTTCATTTTTGACGGTAAGTTAGAACTTTCTTTTTCGGCTGTAAGTTTGTTTACTGATATTCTTATTTATTAAGTTTAGGTGCAAAGCTTATGTTATTCTGTTCTTGAGCCTGTTTCCTGGGCAGACAGGCCATCAGGTTAGGTGTGGGATGGAACTTGCGACCCGTGGCATAAGTGTCAACTCTATCCTTTGCACTAGCGGAAGTTAAAAAAGTGTCATATTTTTATGCGTTACATTTACATATATTTATGAAGACTGAAGGACAAGTATAATGTTGCATGTCATGTATATATATGGAGAGGACTGTGCCGGTTGATTTATGTTACTAGAGACTTTATAGAAATGAAAGAATGTAAACCAGGAGTTCCATCAGTACATTTTTCTTTTGATATGAATGTAAGAATGTATGGACTGTTTCAGTGAATGTATTAGTTACGTGTTCATGTGTTAAAGCTGAAATTAAACCATCATATTTATACAAGTCTGTTTTTACAGTTTCTTATTGTAACTGACTGCTTGGATTTATATTACAAATGATGCTAATAAGGACTGGTTACTTCTAAGGACTGGCTACTTCAAAGGACTGTTACTTCCAAGGACTGGTACTTCCAAGGATTGGTACTTCCAAGGATTGGTTACTTCCAAGGACTGGTATTTCCAAGGATTGGTTACTTCAAGGACTGGTTACTTCCAAGAACTGATTACTTCTAAAGACTGGTTAATTCCAAGGACTGGTTACTTCTAAGGACTGAGTACTTCCAAGGAATGGTTACTTCCAAGGACTGGTTACTTCCAAGAACTGGTTACTATTAAGGACTGGTTACTTCTAAGGACTAGTTACTTCCAAGAACTGTTTACTACTAAGGACTGGTTACTTCCAAGGACTGGTTACTACTAAGGACTGGTTACTTCTAAGGATTGATTATTTCCAAGGACTGGTTACTGGATGGTAATTATAAACCTTCCTACTCAAATGTGTGCTCTCGTGGTGTTATACAAGTGATGGCAAGAAAAAGAAAAAGCTCTTGCTTGTGTTATTTATAAGAAGTGACAAAAGGAGTTACAAGCTATAGATTTCCTCCAGAATGTTCTGCAGATAAGTTTATTTTTTATATTATGAGCAGTCCAGAGGTGACTGGTTTGGTTATATATTTGCTGCTGTTTTTGTTTATACCAGTCTGTATCTTCTAGTTTTGTAGTGTTTGCTATTGGAGAGTGAGTCTGGAATCTCATTGTTTCTTCTCTTTGGGCATGATTATGTAACATTTCATGTATTTTGACATAATTTTAAAACTGCTATGGTTACAAGTTCGAGCCTAGCTAGCCAGTAGCATATACATGCGGAAGGACAGTGGTTTTACTTAGATTTATGTATATGTATGATTGAATATGGATAAACTAAAGAAGCTGAGCCCAATCTAAGCTCAGTGGGTAGCATGTCTGACTATCGATCCAAGGGTCTTGAGTTGAAAATTCATCCAGCCACAGGCTGTAGTAATGATTTGGTCTATGACATTATGCCTTCTAGTCATTTGTCTTCCATTGCTGTTTCAATTGAGATGGTAATCAGTTATTTGCAGATATGTATGTGCTTGAGTGCTGATTTAACTTCCAGGATCCGGGTGGGGGAGGGGAGATAGTGGTTAGGTTAACTGATTGTGTGTTAGCCCTACAAATGATGTGTTAATATTCACACAAACAAACATTTCAAACTAGTGTTTATGGTTCTAAGATTTCAGTCTCTTCATTAATACATTCAAGGGGAAACTTCTGTCAGTGTACAGATGGGACTTTAGAGTGTAGAGTACCAGTGTATGATACTTGTAATATCTCTGCATATATCTTCAGTATCAGCTCTGGGTCATTCCTATCACATGACCCAGGCTTGTTTATATATACATACCCTGCAGGCAGAAATGTCAATCGAGGACATAAAATATCCAAATTACTGGTCAAGTGTAAAATCATTTTATTGTCTAGATGCTAAATACTACAAAGCATTTCAAGTAAACTTTCTTATTTAAAGGTAGTGACACACAGATTATCACAAAGAAAATTAATGTAGATTATAGTTTCTGGAAAAAATAATTTTAATTTTGTTTCCAGTTTATTTATATGAACAGTGATAGTATTGAATGATGTTTTTTTTTACTATCTTTGGTAAGTGAGGCTGGTTATTTGGACTTGTGTATAAACAAACCAAATATTGGGAAGTATATTATATATATTCTTTGTCATTATAATTTACTATCCAACAATCATTAAAAAATTAGAAACATTCCCCTGTATACCAAAAACTGTTTATATTTAAGTTATGTATACCACAAACAGCATAAAAGTAAAAAACAAAAGCCCATTGGACTCAATTCTTATTTTTAATAAATGGTGGAAAATATTCAACTAGTTGCCAATTAGGAATTGAGAGTTGAACACAAAACCAAGTACTGATTAGCTTGTTAGCCCCACTCCCATACGCACCTACCCCAATTTTAAAGATTTTTTCACTCGAATCCACCTCAAAGTTCTGATTACTCCCAATGCTTCAGTTCTGATTCACTTAAGCTGAAAATCAAGAAAATATAAATATTTTTTCGAGAATATCTTGAGC
Organism: Panopea generosa; assembly: GCA_029582155.1. Classification (NCBI taxonomy): domain Eukaryota; kingdom Metazoa; phylum Mollusca; class Bivalvia; order Adapedonta; family Hiatellidae; genus Panopea; species Panopea generosa. The sequence continues at coordinate 3,766,625 of CM055911.1, forward strand.
CAACTTCAACAACTGCTTAATTATAGTCGTAAGAGTTGAGAGTATCTGTACACATACCTTTAATATAATGGGATTTGTCAGCTATTATTATATTGACTTACGTTATAAAATGGGATTTACGGTTTCCAATTATATTTACAATTGCTTTTAAATCAGATTATTTCCGTACTTGGGGAGCAGATAGGGCGGGGTTAAAAAGTCATTAATTTTATCATGATAGAGGATAAGTCATTTTCATTTTACCAGGTTATATGAGATCTGATAAATGATTTAACATGAAAGTGCAATAAATATAACATATTACTTTATAAAATTACTGTCATCTTTAAGCACGGCTTTTTCCAGTAAATTGGGAAGAGGCCTAAGCCTTTGATATGGAGAAAAAAAATTCATATAGCCTGATATATGTTTTTTGATCATAATGAAATAATGCAGTTGTAGCCTGATATATGTTATTTGATCGTAATGAAATAATGCAGTTGTAGCCTGATGTATGTTATTTGATCATAATGAAATAATGCAGTTATAGCCTGATGTATGTTATTCGATCATAATGAAATAATGCAGTTGTAGCCTGATGTATGTTATTTGATCATAATGAAATAATGCAGTTGTAGCCTGGTGTATGTTATTTGGTCATAATGCAGTTGTAGCCTGACATATTTTATTTGATCATAATGAAATAATGCAGTTGTAGCCTGATGTATGTTATTTGATCATAATGAAATAATGCAGTTATAGCCTGATGTATGTTATTTGATCATAATGACATAATGCAGTTGTAGCCTGACATATGTTATTTGATCATAATGAAATAATGCAGTTGTAGCCTGACGTATGTTATTTGATCATAATGACATAATGGAGTTGTAGCCTGACATATGTTATTTGATCATAATGGAATAATGCAGTTGTAGCCTGATATATGTTATTTTATCATAATGAAATAATGCAGTTGTAGCCTGACGTATGTTATTTGATCATAATGACATAATGCAGTTGTAGCCTGACGTATGTTATTTGATCATAATGGAATAACGCAGTTGTAGCCTGACATAATGCAGTTGTAGCCTGATGTATGTTATTTGATCATAATGAAATAATGCAGTTGTAGCCTGATGTATGTTATTTGATCATAATGAAATAATGCAGTTGTAGCCTGGTGTATGTTATTTGGTCATAATGCAGTTGTAGCCTGACATATGATATTTGATCATAATGAAATAATGCAGTTGTAGCCTGATGTATGTTATTTGATTATAATGTAATAATGCAGTTGTAGCCTGATGTACATTATTTGATCATAATGGAATAATGCAGTCGTAGCCTGATGTATGTTATTTGATCATAATGAGCTATGTCATCTCTCTGGCATGTCACTTCAGAATTACTAAATTTACTGAGTATTAGAGATTTATAGAAATATGTTTTATATACAGTAGAACTTTGTTGGTTTGAACACAGATGACTGGAACACCACATCTAGCTCAAACTACTTAATTGGTCCTGACCGATTCCTGTCAAGTCAATGTATATACATGTATGGAAGTATTTAGTCCAGTCTCAACGGGTTCGAGCCATCAAAATTCTAGTGTTTATATATAACATTACACTCATTCAGACTCTAGTAGTCTTCATGATAGGGTCTAAAATAGTATTTGGTTTCTTTACCATTTCCAACAAACCCACAACAGTCCCGGCGGTAAGAAACAAAATAAAAATTGTATTTTTGTTGTTGTTCATTCAAAATATTTTTAGTCCTTTCTCTGCCAACCATGAGATGCTTTCACTGAAACAGCCAACATGCAGGTTTCTGCAGACAAAATGGATACCCATTGTCACTCGAGGCCATACCACATCATTGTTCACTCAATGAAATAAAAAAGATATTTCGCTGTAATTATTCTCTATATAATATGTTAAAAAAAAGCTCTTCTTTAAATAATGTAATTACCAGTATACAATGTATCTTACAGAGAGATGGCTTACCCACAACCGGTGAATGTTCTGCCATCGCCGAGTCCATCTCATCGCAGTCACCGGAGTGAGCGCTCGCACTCGCAGAGGAGTGCTCCTAGCCGCGCAACATCTATGCGCAGTAGCACTAATGGGATCCCCATCATGGAACGTAAGTTGTTATGTCAGCTTGTCCGGAGCATATCTCCAAATGTATGTGCAGAGGGAAAATATTCATGACCACATCTTGAATAATGACAAAATTATCTCCCCTTTTGTATTTATTTTCTCGTTACATTTGTCTGTCCGGAGTTTATCTTCAAAAATATGGAAGAAACTCGTACAAGACTTGGAACATGAATAGAAAGCAATGTGCCATAACTCTGTCTGGAATGATGACAGAATTGTCACCCTTTTGTACCTTATCAGTTATTTTTGCTTGTCTGTAGTATATCTTTATCAGTATGGAAGGAAGTTGACTACTCAATTAAGCACTTGTCCAGGGAGAGTGCCTCGCTTCTACCCAAATACTTACTTATATCGGCAACAAACATCTGACTAATTCAGAACATAAGTCTGAGTTATCAAGAGCATACATATTTATTGATATTTGCAAGTACTATCACTACTTTTTCATTAAAAATTATATCAAATCTAATAAGGCTATGTGTAAAAATATATTTGTTTGCTGTACTCCGACATTTGATTTATCATGCTACATATCAATAAGAAGTAAGAAAAAACAAGTCCTGAAATTCATGTTCACATTTTTTTTCATTTCAGCCCGAGGTTTGGAGGCATCACATATATTAGATCAGCTACAGAAAGAGATAGTATTTCTTACTGGTAAGTCACATTTTTTTTAACCCTTTACTCCATAGATACGCGTTTTCCCGCACCAATCACAGAAGGCCTTTGAAAACAGTGCAGGAAGAGTTCAGATTCCTCGTAATGGGCAATCTGAACACTTCCTGCACTGTTTTCCACTCTGTCAGTTAAAATAAACATAATTCACCCAATAATTCAAAAGCCTTCTATATAAGTTGTCCAAAGGCGTCTATATTAGAGGTGTCCAAAGGCGTCTATATTAGAGGTGGCCAAAGGTGTCTATATTAGAGGTGTCCAAAGGCGTCTATATGAAGTAAAGGGTTAAATAGTTCTTATTATTGTATTGTTCAACACTTACTGTTGGTAGGATTTTTAAACAACTTTTTAACTTGCTCAGAGAATAGAAATCAAATTTAATGTATATTTTGACTTCTGAGAATATAAGTTGGTAAAACCTCTTTAGTTTAGATATGAAGCATTGTGACTTATAAGAGTCACTCACTATGGGTTGTATGACATCATTAATCTCTTTTATGGTGTGGCAGTAAACCTCTGGAAAACACACCTGTCTAATTTGTATTTTTGCAAGAAGTCCCTGTCTGTTAGTACATGTACATGTATATATTATTGGTTCTACCATTAGATTCATTGTGAAGTTCTCTACCAATACTGAATATCACATGTAAACTGAAATGGCCTCACACTCCATTAGAAAACAAACAAGAATAAATAAAAATAAAAAATATAAATAAATGTTTATAATTTACTTTATGTGATATTTAATTATAATATTATATCATATGTTCATAAATTCCTTTTCATCTGAAAATTGTAACTTTAATATTTGTGTTACTTTATATGCAGGCGGTCGTGACAGACAAGGGGGACCACTCTTGATATTTCCACCACATCGAGACAAATATTTCCTTCCAAATGACATTGCAGCTTGCCTACAGTATCTTGTCCAAATTCCAAGGTATGTTTTAAACACAGACATTTGAATAATTTAAAAATCATTGTAAATTGAAGCATTGAATTTGTCATTAAGTAGTGTTTGTACATATTTTTTCCAACACTGGGATGTATATAAAGTGCAAAAGAAAAGCTGTGTTTTCTTTGGGCCTAGGTCTAAATATTGTTTGTTTGCCGGTTCAGATCCCACAATAATCCTGCCAGTCAGAAACTTTTGATCACCCCTCAAAAATGTTTTTTTTTTGTTAATACTTGGTTGCTAACTTTAAAAACAACTTTTAACTTGTATGCAAGACATATATAACCTTCAATGTGTTGAAGAATCCCCCACCCGCCTTAGTACCTTTATCTTGCATAAAATGATTTTCACTACTTACAAACTTTTTTTTTAGAATCTTTTTATAATTTAAAATTTTTTTTTATGAACAGTGAGGAGTCAAAGAGACGTGGATTTACAGCAATTATAGACAGTAGGGACGGATCTTGGTCAAACCTTGTCACAGTATTAGGATGTTTGAAGGTCAGTTTTACACACATTACGAAACAAATAATGCAGATTAAGCAAGGAAACAGGGTGGTTGTGCAGTGGATAGAGTGTTGGCTGCTCATGCTGGAGGTTGCCAGTTTTATCCAAAGCGTGACTTGATGGCCTCTCAAAAACCATCATGCAGTGCTGGTTCTACCCAGGAAGTGGACAACACTCAGTGCTGGTTCTACCCAGGAAGTGGATAACACTCAGTACTGGTTCTACCCAGGAAGTGGACAACACTCAGTGCTGCTTCTACCCAGGAAGTGGATAACACTCAGTACTGGTTCTACCCAGGAAGTGGACTCGAAAGCTTTGACCTTACTTTGCAATTGGACTAAAATAAAAAATAAGTATGAATTAAAAAAGTAAGTAACTCTCAATAGCAATGAGAGTAACATTGACTTCTTTAAAACACCCAACTTTGGTTGGGCAACACCAATGCCTCACTAAAAAGTGTTTGTAAGAAAGTTGGTGTGTGTCCAGTTGGACTCAGTGGTGGAAAACCAGCTGTAATGTATTGCATAGGACGTAAATGTAAAACAAGTCGCTGAATGCTTGTATTTTTTAGGTCAAGATTCGTGTGAAAAGATTAGCTTGTTAGTGTTTTAAAATGTATAGATTCATTTTGAATTTGCATTACATTTCTGAATGATTAGGTCGCATTATGAATAATCATTCATGTTTCGTCATAGACAATATATTAGTTTAATTTTAGCATATTTGTGACATAATCTTGAAGCTTTAATGAATGGGTTTGAAGTATGTTTCCAGAGAAGTACCAGTACTGACTGCATTAGTGGCTAACACTAGCCACTGGATGACCGCCTTATTAGCTTGAATGTGTAGTTGGTAAATCGTCTTTAAAAAGAAAAAGAAACATAGAAAATTTCATGCATGGTATTGTTTAAAAACAACAAATTTTTGTTTGCAGCAATCACTAGGAGAGTACCTGAAGCAGGTGCTTGTCTTACGTACAGATGGTATGGGACCACGGCAATCCAGTAGCAACAGTTTCCGACGAGATAGAGGACCAAACATTGAGGTGAGTTTTGTATACAGGGGATGTTATTCTGTCAGATGTGATCCAAGCATGTCTCCTATCTTACTGGGGTCCATTTCAATAATGATGACAAGTTTACAAACTTCTTAAGCATAATATGAAGACAGAAAAAATTGGTGAAATTCTTTAAGCATTCTGCTTGACCTACAGCAGAACTTTCAGAAGTTGAAGAAAATTAAATTTAAATTAACAGTCACAAATACGCGTTTATGACAGGTTGCGGATGTTTTCATTGTATGAAAATCTTTGACTTGTGGTTGTTTATGAAAATGTATTGGTCTGATGTTTGCAACTTGAATGTATTCTGTGGGTCATATTGTTTCAGTATGTGTTTTAATATTATATATGATTTCCTTGTGGATGATTAGTTCTCACATGTTCATCATCTTGTTTATCATTTTGAGATCTTGTATTTAACTTATCAACTACTAACATGTTGTATTGCTCAATTTAGTCTAATACTGAATAGTCACCTTGTGGACAACTAGTAGCACTGACAGATATTGAATAACTGAAATGCTGTCAAATCATTTTTACCTTATTGAACAGAGGCCAATATTCTACTACTTCCCAATTAAAAAGTCATGTTTTTTCCCCCAATTGAGTCCAAAATTATTCTCAAAATGGAATTGTTTATTTTTTTCTGAGGGGGTGGGGGAGTTTTTCCTAAATAAGGGGATAATAAAACACTGGATATATAATATTATTGTTATATCTGATAATTAATGGTTAAAACATAATCTTAACAGGGCTAATTTTTATTTTTCAGTTAGCTAAAGCTTCCAAGTTGAAAAATCCTAACTTCCCCCAATATTTTCCAATATTTCCCCCATATTTCCCTCATATTTTCCCAATATGCTCCCAATATTTCCCCCAATATTTCCCTCATATTTTCCCAATATTTCCCAATATTTTCCAATATTTCCCCCATATTTCCCTCATATTTTCCCAATATGCTCCCAATATTTCCCCCAATATTTCCCCCAATATTTCCCAATCTTGAAGACTTGGGCCTCTTCCCAGTTTACAGGAGTAAGCCTTGGCTGGTGAAAAAATAGCAAAAATCTTTACAACCAATTCACAGATTGAAAATTAATAATAGACAGACAAATAAATGAACATGAGTATGGCCACCATTAATACAGATGCTCATGTCTGTGTTGTCTTTTAATACTGTAAATAGATTGCTCTATTTTTTATTATCCAAATCTGCTTTATTGACTAAATCACCCTTCTTTTGTCACATGATTTAAATATGTTCAGAAAAAGAAATATTTCATCCCAATGATTATTACATTGATTTGCCGGTCGATCTGTCACTGGAATACACTGTTAAGACCTTGTAATGATTTTGGCATGTTTCGGTTCATTAACCATCTATGTGTAAGTTAAAGGTACTGTGACATGTCAGATATGTGATATTGATATCAAATATAAGTTATGATGCGAGTTGTTTTAGGTACTACAGTTAAACCTGTGTAAGTGGTCACCTCTATTAACCCTTTTCTTCGTAGATACGCATTTTCATGCACCAATCACAGAAGGCCTTTGAAAACAGTGCAGGAAGAGTTCAGATTGCTCATAATGAGCAATCTGAACACTTCCTGCACAGTTTTCCACTCTGTCAGTTAATATAAACATAATTCACCCAATAATTCAAAAGCCTTCTATATTAGAGGTGTCCAAAGGTGTCTATATTAGAGGTGTCCAAAGGTGTCTATATTAGAGGTGTACAAAGGTGTCTATATATGAGGTGTCCAAAGGTGTCTATATTAGACGTGCCCATAGATGTCTATATTAGAGGTGTCTAAAGGCATCTATATCAGAGGTGTCCAAAGGTGTCTGTATTAGAGGTGTCCAAAGGTGTGTATATTAGAGGTGTCTAAAGGCATCTATATTAGAGGTGTCCAAAGGTGTCTATTAGAGGTGTCCAAAGGCGTCTATATTAGAGGTGTCCAAATGTATCTATATTAGAGGTGTCTAATAGCATCTATATTAGAGGTGTCCAAAGGTGTCTATATTAGAGGTGTCCAAAGGCGTCTATATTAGAGGTGTCCAAAGGTGTCTATATTAGAGGTGTCTAATAGCATCTATATTAGAGGTGTCCAAAGGTGTCTATATTAGAGGTCTCCAAAGGTGTCTATATTAGAGGTGTCCAAAGGTGTCTGTATTAGACGTGTCCAAAGGTGTCTATATTAGAGGTGTCTAAAGGCATCTATATCAGAGGTGTCCAAAGGTGTCTATATTAGAGGTGTCCAAAGGTGTCTATATAAGAGGTGTCTAAAGGCGTCTATATTAGAGGTGTCCAAAGGTGTCTATATTAGAGGTGTCCAAAGGTGTCTATATTAGAGGTGTCTAAAGGCATCTATATTAGAGGTGTCCAAAGGTGTCTATTAGAGGTGTCCAAAGGCGTCTATATTAGAGGTGTCCAAATGTATCTATATTAGAGGTGTCTAATAGCATCTATATTAGAGGTGTCCAAAGGTGTCTATATTAGAGGTGTCCAAAGGCGTCTATATTAGAGGTGTCCAAAGGCGTCTATATTAGAGGTGTCCAAAGGTGTCTATATTAGAGGTGTCCAAAGGCGTCTATATTAGAGGTGTCCAAAGGTGTCTATATGAAGTAAAGGGTTAAGCAGCCACTTGTCTTCGTAGACAGCCACATTTGCTATTTCCCAGTCCTATGCTTTTAGAACAAATCAACCTGCATGAAGTAACAACCTGTTCAAACATTTTATGTGAGAAAGTTTGCCAGTCGCATGCAGAAGGATAGGGGTATATGCATTTGAGGTCTTCCTCCATTCCGCCACCAAAACAACTGGATGCCACATTCAAACTGTGTTAATCATTAACAATTGACAGGCAACTGATTTCTTTTACATAAAATATTAGGCACATGTAACCTTAGGTGTTTTATAATTTTTTAAACATGCAAAATGATTTTAATATATTGCAGTTTTAAGTAAAATTTAAAGCACTTTCCTTAATTTTTTAGTTGCAGTATACAAATGTTGTAATCATAAGTACTTCAACAATTACTGTAAACACAATTTGCTGGGAATGGTTACATTGTGTAGAAAATACCATTGTGATAAAAAAAATATTTTGATATGTATTTCTGAGATGGATGGTGGTTAAAATATTTGAAAACGAGATTTTGCTTAAATACGCAGCATTCATAACATCCTAATCATTTGCTTTTCCTTCTCTATATTAGTCCTTTGTAAAAGTCATTATTTTTCAAGTTCTTTAATTTTGTCATAATTGGGTTCTATGGTTGGTTCAGAGGACCTCTTCCACCACTAATATAACTGGCCATATAATATGAATGATGGAGAGGTCCTCAATGGCCAAAAGGTCTGCTGGCTGTTGTCTAAAGACCTCTAACCTCTGAGGTCATGAGTTTGAGCCAAAGCTAAATCCAAATACTTTATGGGATAATGTTTGCCAAGGATGCTGTTTCTGCTCAGATTAATTCTGAGGTCTTCTTGCATACCACACAATGATTTCCACGTTTTTTAACCAGATATGGAGTTTTCATCCTTCATGCGCTTTTCTTCCCTCCTTGCACTATGATGTATTCATTCTAAATATTATGATATTCTTTCACTACTGTAGAAAATAGTTACAGTTGTTTGCAAGAAAAAGTACCTTTCATGAGGTTTTTGGTTGAATGGAAAATGTGCACCTTATATTATTACTACACCAGTAAAGAAGGACATGCCATTTATTACCTGCCATGTGTTGAAAATGGCTTTAAAATGTCATAAAAAATAAATGATGGCTGTGAAAATGGTGTAAAAAATAAACAGTTTATACTCTTCAATAGAACACAAATAACAGAATACATCATTATAATTAATCTTAAAACATCATTCATGCCACAGGGCACAGGATAGTGCTCAAACTGACTTGGAAAAAAAGTTACTATTTAATAAACTAAATTACTGCTCTGGGTCAATAATCTACTAATTATCATTGATATCAAGTTGGGGCAATAGTTATAGTATAATACTGAAATTACTGCAAAGAATGTTAATAATTGAATGATTATTGGAAGTGTCCAATTTTTATAAATATTGACATTATGGCCGAATACCTTTATAATCTAAAGTCTGTTTCATTGTAAGTCAGAGTGGCTGACTTGTATTCTATACCATTCAGGTTATTGTGGGTAATGCATTTTATATGTGTTAGTCAGTCCTATTTATGCATACTGGGAATAATAAATTGTTAAAATACTGTTTTTTTGTAATTTTCTCTCCCTGAGGTGTGTGATTGTAGAAATAATCTGTAGAAAATTTAAGTACATGAATTCGTCAAACTCCATCAAGGACTCATATAGAGAAGGAAAAGCAACTGGTTGAGTTGTTTTGAACATCCATGTATTCTCGCAAAATCTTAAGAAATCTCATATTCATATATCCTAACTTCCATTCATCTCAGTTCAATACAAATCAAAATTCTTTATTTGCACAAGGAATCCTCTACAAAGTGAGATATTGTTGAAATACTTCTGATTATAAAATCTGTAAACTGCAGCTAAATTGCAAGAATTTTTTACTTCAAACTGCAATATTTTAAATTCCAGATCAATTTAATTGTTTAAAACATTATAAAACATCTGAGGTTACAGTTGCCTGTGAATTTTGAATGAATGATTTGTTAAATAATTAATCCTTCGTGGACTATTTATTTAACATTTAGTCAGGAGATGCCAGTTTCCTATCTTTCTATAAAAGTCAATGGCTGAGGTTAGTGTTGGTAATGAATTTTATATGAGTTAGTCAGTCCTACTTATGCATACTGGGAGCAATAAACTGTTAAAACATCGTTTTTTGTAATTTTCTCTCCCTGGGGTGTGTGATTGTAGAATTAATCTGTTGGAAGGTTAAATATTAAATACATTAATCATTGTATATTGATAAACTGTATTTACATTGGTTATCATGGAAGGTTGAAATATATAATAATGTATTTTTGCTTTGTGAATAAACCTCTGGGGTCAATGTACATGTTGGTTTGAACTTATTTATTTATTTTACTACAGTTAAGAAACATGTTATTACAACTTAAAAGAAGTCACTCTCAAAGTTTTCCTGTGTAGAACCAGCAATAAGCTTATGCTGAAAAAGTGTCTTGCTCAAGGAAACCATACATACAGTATACTAGTCGTGGGGGAGGATTGACCCCGGGACCTTCCTATCCTAGGTTCAATGTTCTACTAATGGAACACACGAAAATGAAAATGTCAAACAGTGTCTACATTATAAATAGTATGACTGGGGAGTCCGAGATGATACACAGCTGCTGTTGTAGGTTCGAGCCCAATTCATAATTAACCTGTAATATGTTGAAAACTACATTTAAAAAATCTTTTGCATATACCAGAAAGGGTTTGAATTGATTGATTAAATAGTTAGCATCATTTTTATGCTATTGAGGGATAATAGCTGATCAGTTAACCTAACCACTGTTTCCTGGGATCCTGGAAGGTTCACCAGAACTTTAGTACACTCCATCTCTGCAAGTAACTGATAACTTTCCCACTTGAATCTGCGTTGAGAGACAAATGATAATGAGACGCAAAGTGGTATATCAATCATCTGCAAGGTAAGGGGAAATGGTCAATGTAAAACCTATTTATTTGGATGATTGTTTAGTAATAACACCCCAATGCCTACATGAATATAAGTATTTACATGAGTTGGAGGTGTGGATAGTAAATTCCATCCAGAGGGATAACTGTTTTTGCCAAGTTCCCGCAAAAACAGCTTCTTGCCCAAAGGGACAGAATTTCTGAACCGTAACAGCTATGTAAGATTATTTTTTTGCATACCAAACACATTGAATACTTATTTTAATTTAGAGTATTATTAAATTTTACCACTATGGCCTTTAGACGTCAAATTGAATATTTTATGTTATATGTTTTAATACGTTGTTCAAACATCACAGCAGGGTAGGATGAGCGCGTGGAGTGGGATGTAGGATGAAAATTCAGTACCCTGTAAAAGTATGCAGAAATCCTTGTCCGGTATGCCAGAAAAGCATTCCTGACACGCTCTCCATATAGATAATGCAGAAAGTAATTTGAATATCCATGCCTACTCACTTATACTAACAGTCATAATTTTACTGTGACCAGGGACATGAAGGGGACAATGGGCTTTATTTATCTACCCCTGCACGGCAAAAGTCTCCGTGATGATTGATATACAACATTGTGTTTCATTATCATTCGTCTCTCACCACTGATTCAAGTGGGGAAGTTATCAGTTACTTGCGTAGATGGGGTGTGCTCAAGTACTGGTTAACCTTTAAGGATCCCATGAAACAGTGGTTAGGTGAACTGATCATCTGTTATCCCTCGGTGGCATAAAAATGACGCTAAATATTCAATCAATCATTGTTTATCTACATTTAGATTGACACAGGGAACACAGGAGACTTGAAGGGGAAAATATATAATGTTTCTATGCTTTGAAATATAATAAGAGTTAATGTGACTGCAGCGGTTGCAAGTTTACAACTAAACACCTACTGGCAGTATTAGTTACATTCCTTGTATTTATCCTATTAACCTATATAATGTCCAGGCATTTAACCTCATTTCAGTGTTGAATGATTTCAGATTGAACAGTTTAGGTTTAGATAGAACCAATATGATAAATACACCAACAATGAATACATAGACCCCTTCCCAGTTAGAAACCAGGGGGTTTGGGTTTTCTTCCAGCTATTCTTACTTGAACACCCGGCTATTTTCAGCAGAGTTTCTTCTGTTTTTTTGCGGAGGACCCCAAGACCCCACTTCTACTTTTTCCTTTCACCTTCCTACTTCAAAAATTAATGAAAGCTCTGCCCTACCCCCCACTATATTGCCACCACTATATTGCAATTACTGTTTATATACAAAGCAGATTTCTGACAACTTCTTTAAGTGAATTATTGCTGGTAAACAAATTCACACACCTGGCTGACAATGCATTCATGTCATCCTGAATAATGTATGAATATAAAGTGTCTAGCCTTGAAATCTTGTGTCACCTTACACATTTACATACTGCTAACCTTCTGGGTACACTATTTCAATACAGTCTAGGTGGGAAAACCAGAATGTGTGAAGATAAGTTCCTTCATTTGCATAATCATCATTACTCTATGCAGATTGTTACCATATGTAATCATCATCATCATTATCATTATCATCATCATCATCATCATCATCATCATCATCATCATCATCATCATCATCATCATCATCATCATCACCACAATCATCACCATCATCATCATCACTATCACCATCATCATCACTATCTCCATCATCAGCACCATCATCCTTATTCATAACTGTTTTTACTATGTGTTAATAATTACCCTGGGTAGTCATCATCATCATCATCATCATCATCTTCATTGTTCAAACTATTTTATTTCTTCTAAAGCATCAAATAATACAGGGGCTGTATGAAGTAAGTTGTGTCACATCTGGAGTGTTTTGGTGATGGGACAAATGACTTACTTGTCTTTCAAATAATAACTGTTATGAAACAAAAACTGTTAAATTTTATTTATTTCTTCAATTACAAGTTAACTTTCTGAGATCAAAAAAGCACATGCCTTTGTAAAACATTATTCTGCATAATATTTGCATTGTCATTTCTGTATTTACATAAAACATTGCAAGGCTCCCTGTCTGTCTCACCTGTTGTTTCATTTACACTGAAGTTGCACCAAAAAGAAATTTTTAATTGTGTTTCTGTTGATAATCTAGACATGCATTTATACTTTAAACATCATAGGATTCAGATTGCAACTTTTGAGCTTTATATATTTATATGAATCCAGTTTTCCTTTTTATTATAACCTAATCAATTTCATTTGGATCAAAAGGGCCCAACATTACTGAATGGTTTAAAATGCTGCCTCACAGTCACTCACTCACCTGTCACCTCTGAGGTTGAGAGCTTGTTCCAAAAACTTTATATGAAAGTTTGCCAGTTATTTGTTGCATGTCCCTCACCGGGTTCCATTCAGATTAATTCTAAGGTCTTCCTGGACCAGTTACATGTTATTTTGTAAATACCAGTAGTTTTAATATGATTTTTATTATACTAGTTCAGTGCAAAATATGTGTGTTTAATTATTTTGAGCCGGGCCCGATTAGCTCAGTCGGTTACGCGTCTGACTATCAATCCAGGGGTCGTGAGTTCGAATCCCCCGCCCGGCAACAGTCTCCGTGATGATTGATATATGACATTGTGTCTCATTATCATTCGTCTCTCACCACTGATTCAAGTGGGAAAGTTATCAGTTACTTGCAGAGACGGGGTGTGCTCGAGAACTGGTTAATCCCAGGAAACAGTGGTTAGGTTAACTGATCGTCTGTTAGCCCTCGATGGCATAAGAATGACGCTTAATATTCAATCAATCATTAATTATTTTGAAAATAATTTTCAATTTCGTGGATTTATTAAATCATTTATGTAAATGTTTCATTTAATAAAATGATGTCAATAGCCAACGATTTAACCCAGTATGTAATTTACAACCTGTCTACATAGGTTGACTCTCAGTGAGTAAATTTGCATTCCTTCTAAACAGGAATGTAAGTGTGTAAAAAATCTGCCATAACAGTAGCGAAAAGGTTTAATACAACCAAAATTATCAGTTCAAAGACGAGGATGAATAAAAACTTACAGGCAAATCATAGACCTGCTGTCCATGTATCTTAGACATGCATGTCATTAGACATATAGACAAGTAAACCATGGACCTGCTGTCCATGTATCTTAGACATGCATGTCATTAGACATATAGACAAGTAAACCATGGACCTGCTGTCCATGTATCTTAGACATGCATGTCATTAGACATATAGACAAGTAAACCATGGACCTGCTGTCCATGTATCTTAGACATGCATGTCATTAGACACACAGACAAGTAAATCATGGACCTGCTGTCCATGTATCTTAGACATGCATGTCATTAGACATATAGACAAGTAAACCATGGACCTGCTGTCCATGTATCTTAGACATGCATGTCATTAGACATATAGACAAGTAAACCATGGACCTGCTGTCCATGTATCTTAGACATGCATGTCATTAGACATATAGACAAGTAAACCATGAACCTGCTGTCCATGTATCTTAGACATGCATGTCATTAGACATATAGACAAGTAAACCATGGACCTGCTGTCCATGTATCTTAGACATGCATGTCATTAGACATATAGACAAGTAAACCATGGACCTGCTGTCCATGTATCTTAGACATGCATGTCATTAGACATATAGACAAGTAAACCATGGACCTGCTGTCCATGTATCTTAGACATGCATGTCATTAGACACACAGACAAGTAAATCATGGACCTGCTGTCCATGTATCTTAGACATGCATGTCATTAGACATATAGACAAGTAAACCATGGACCTGCTGTCCATGTATCTTAGACATGCATGTCATTAGACATATAGACAAGTAAACCATGGACCTGCTGTCCATGTATCTTAGACATGCATGTCATTAGACATACAGACAAGTAAATCATGAACCTGCTGTCCATGTATCTTAGACATGCATGTCATTAGACATATAGACAAGTAAATCATGAACCTGCTGTCCATGTATCTTAGACATGCATGTCATTAGACATATAGGCGAGTGAACTATGGACCTGCTGTCCATGTATCTTAGACATGCATGTCATTAGACATACAGACAAGTAAATCATGAACCTGCTGTCCATGTGTCTTAGACATGCATATCATTAGACATATAGACAAGTAAATCATGGACCTGCTGTACATGTGTCTTAGACATGCATGTCATTAGACATACAGACAAGTAAATCATGGCCCTGCTGTACATGTGGCTTAGACATGCATATCATTAGACATATAGACAAGTAAATCATGGACCTGCTGTCCATGTATCTTAGACATGCATGTCATTAGACATATAGACAAGTAAACCATGGACCTGCTGTCCATGTATCTTAGACATGCATGTCATTAGACATATAGACAAGTAAACCATGGACCTGCTGTCCATGTATCTTAGACATGCATGTCATTAGACACACAGACAAGTAAATCATGGACCTGCTGTCCATGTATCTTAGACATGCATGTCATTAGACATATAGACAAGTAAACCATGGACCTGCTGTCCATGTATCTTAGACATGCATGTCATTAGACATACAGACAAGTAAATCATGGACCTGCTGAACATGTGTCTTAGACATGCATATCATTAGACATATAGACAAGTAAATCATGAACCTGCTGTCCATGTATCTTAGACATGCATGTCATTAGACATATAGACAAGTAAATCATGAACCTGCTGTCCATGTATCTTAGACATGCATGTCATTAGACATATAGGCGAGTGAACTATGGACCTGCTGTCCATGTATCTTAGACATGCATGTCATTAGACATACAGACAAGTAAATCATGAACCTGCTGTCCATGTGTCTTAGACATGCATATCATTAGACATATAGACAAGTAAATCATGGACCTGCTGTACATGTGTCTTAGACATGCATGTCATTAGACATACAGACAAGTAAATCATGGCCCTGCTGTACATGTGGCTTAGACATGCATATCATTAGACATATAGACAAGTAAATCATGGACCTGCTGTCCATGTATCTTAGACATGCATGTCATTAGACATATAGACAAGTAAATCATGGACCTGCTGTACATGTGTCTTAGACATGTGCATGTCATTAGACATACAGACAAGTAAATCATGGACCTGCTGTACATGTGTCTTAGACATGCATACCGTTAGACATATAGACAAGTAAATCATGGACCTGCTGTCCATGTGTCTTAGACATGTGCATGTCATTAGACATACAGACAAGTAAATCATGGACCTGCTGTCCATGTGTCTTAGACATGCATATCATGAGAAATATAGACAAGTAAATCATGGACCTGCTGTCCATGTGTCTTAGACATGTGCATGTCATTAGACATACAGACAAGTAAATCATGGACCTGCTGTCCATGTGTCTTAGACATGCATATCATGAGAAATATAGACAAGTAAATCATGGACCTGCTGTAAATGTGTCTTAGACATATGCATATCATTAGACATATAGACAAGTAAATCATGCTGCTGTCCATGTGTCTTAGACATGCATGTCATTAGACATATAGACAAGTAAATCATGGACCTGCTGTCCATGTGTCTTAAACATATGCATGTCATTAGACATATAGACAAGTAAATCATGGACCTGCTGTCCACATGTCTTAAACATATGCATGCCATTAGACATATAGACAAGTTTATCATGGACCTGCTGTCCACATGTCTTAAACATATGCATGTCATTAGACATATAGACAAGTTTATCATGGACCTGCTGTCCACATGTCTTAAACATATGCATGTCATTAGACATATAGACAAGTTTATCATGGACCTGCTGTCCACATGTCTTAAACATATGCATGTCATTAGACATATAGACAAGTTTATCATGGACCTGCTGTCCATGTGTCTTTGACAGTCATGTCATTAGATATATAGACAAGTAAATCATGGACCTGCTGTCAATGTGTCTTAAACATATGCATGTCATTAGACATATAGACAAGTAAATCATAGACCTGCTGTCCATGTGTCTTAAACTTATGCATGTCATTAGACATACAGACAAGTTAATCATGGACCTGCTGTCCACATGTCTTAAACATATGCATGTCATTAGACATATAGACAAGTTTATCATGGACCTGCTGTCCATGTGTCTTAGACATTCATGTCATTAGACATATAGACAAGTTAATCATGGACCTGCTGTCCACATGTCTTAAACATATGCATGTCATTTGACATATAGACAAGTAAATCATAGACCTGCTGTCCATGTGTCTTAGACATATGCATGTCATTAGACATACAGACAAGTTAATCATGGACCTGCTGTCCACATGTCTTAAACATATGCATGTCATTAGACATATAGACAAGTTTATCATGGACTTGCTGTCCGTGTGTCTTAGACATTCATGTCATTAGACATATAGACAAGTTGATCATGGACCTGCTGTCCACATGTCTTAAACATATGCATGTCATTAGACATATAGACAAGTAAATCATGGACCTGCTGTCCATGTGTCTTAGACATATGCATACCATTAGACATATAGACAAGTAAATCATGTACCTGCTGTCCATGTGTCTTAGACATATGCATGCCATTAGGCATATAGACAAGTAAATCATGGACCTGCTGTCCATGTGTCTTAGACATATGCATATCATTAGACATATAGACAAGTAAATCATGGACCTGCTGTCCATGTGTCTTAAACATATGCATGTCATTAGACATATAGACAAGTTTATCATGGACCTGCTGTCCACATGTCTTAAACATATGCAAGTCATTAGACATATAGACAAGTTTATCATGGACCTGCTGTCCATGTGTCTTTGACATTCATGTCATTAGACATATAGACAAGTAAACCATGGACCTGCTGTCCATGTATCTTAGACATACATGTCATTAGACATAAGACAAGTAAATCATGGACCTGCTGTCCATGTATCTTAGACATGCATGTCATTAGACATATAGACAAGTTAATCATGAACCTGCTGTCCATGTATCTTAGACATGCATGTCATTAGACATATAGACAATTAATCATGAACCTGCTGTCCATGTATCTTAGACATTCATGTCATTAGACATATAGACAAGTAAACCATGGACCTGCTGTCCATGTATCTTAGACAAGCATATCATTAGACATATAGACAAGTTAATCATGAACCTGCTGTCCATGTATCTTAGACATGCATGTCATTAGACATATAGACAATTAATCATGAACCTGCTGTCCATGTATCTTAGACATTCATGTCATTAGACATATAGACAAGTAAACCATGGACCTGCTGTCCATGTATCTTAGACATGTGCATGTCATTAGACATACAGACAAGTAAATCATGGACCTGCTGTCCATGTATCTTAGACATGCATGTCATTAGACATACAGACAAGTAAATCATGGACCTGCTGTCCATATGTCTTAGACATGCATATCATTAGACATATAGACAAGTTTATCATGGACCTGCTGTCCACATGTCTTAAACATATGCATGTCATTAGACATATAGACAAGTTAATCATGGACCTGCTGTCCACATGTCTTAAACATATGCATGTCATTAGACATATAGACAAGTTTATCATGGACCTGCTGTCCATGTGTCTTTGACATTCATGTCATTAGACATACAGACAAGTAAATCATGGACCTGCTGTCAATGTGTCTTAAACATATGCATGTCATTAGACATACAGACAAGTTAATCATGGACCTGCTGTCTACATGTCTTAAACATATGCATGTCATTAGACATATAGACAAGTTTATCATGGACCTGCTGTCCATGTGTCTTAGACATTCATGTCATTAGACATATAGACAAGTTAATCATGGACCTGCTGTCCACATGTCTTAAACATATGCATGTCATTAGACATATAGACAAGTAAATCATGGACCTGCTGTTAAATGTGTCTTAGACATATGCATACCATTAGACATATAGACAAGTAAATCATAGACCTGCTGTCCATGTGTCTTAGACATATACATGTCATTAGACATACAGACAAGTTAAACATGGACCTGCTGTCCACATGTCTTAAACATATGCATGTCATTAGACATATAGACAAGTTTATCATGGACCTGCTGTCCATGTGTCTTAGACATTCATGTCTTTAGACATATAGACAAGTTAATCATGGACCTGCTGTCCACATGTCTTAAACATATGCATGTCATTAGACATATAGACAAGTAAATCATGGACCTGCTGTCCATGTGTCTTAGACATATGCATACCATTAGACATATAGACAAGTAAATCATGTACCTGCTGTCCATGTGTCTTAGACATATGCATGCCGTTAGGCATATAGACAAGTAAATCATGGACCTACTGTCCATGTGTCTTAGACATATGCATATCATTAGACATATAGACAAGTAAATCATGGACCTGCTGTCCATGTGTCTTAAACATATGCATGTCATTAGACATATAGACAAGTTTATCATGGACCTGCTGTCCACATGTCTTAAACATATGCATGTCATTAGACATATAGACAAGTAAATCATGAACATACTGTCCATGTATCTTAGACATGCATGTCATTAGACATATAGGCGAGTGAACTATGGACCTGCTGTCCATGTATCTTAGACATGCATGTCATTAGACATACAGACAAGTAAATCATGGACCTGCTGTCCATGTGTCTTAGACATGCATATCATTAGACATATAGACAAGTTTATCGTGGACCTGCTGTCCACATGTCTTAAACATATGCATGTCATTAGACATATAGACAAGTTTATCATGGACCTGCTGTCCACATGTCTTAAACATATGCATGTCATTAGACATATAGACAAGTTTATCATGGACCTGCTGTCCATGTATCTTTGACATTCATGTCATTAGACATATAGACAAGTAAACCATGGACCTGCTGTCCACATGTCTTAAACATATGCATGTCATTAGACATATAGACAAGTTTATCATGGACCTGCTGTCCATGTATCTTTGACATTCATGTCATTAGACATATAGACAAGTAAACCATGGACCTGCTGTCCATGTATCTTAGACATGCATATCATTAGACATATAGACAAGTTTATCGTGGACCTGCTGTCCACATGTCTTAAACATATGCATGTCATTAGACATATAGACAAGTTTATCATGGACCTGCTGTCCACATGTCTTAAACATATGCATGTCATTAGACATATATACAAGTTTATCATGGACCTGCTGTCCATGTGTCTTTGACATTCATGTCATTAGACATACAGACAAGTTAATCATGGACCTGCTGTCCACATGTCTTAAACATATGCATGTCATTAGACATATAGACAAGTAAATCATAGACCTGCTGTCCATGTGTCTTAGACATATACATGTCATTAGACATACAGACAAGTAAATCATGAACATGCTGTCCATGTGTCTTAGACATGCATATCATTAGACATATAGACAAGTTTATCGTGGACCTGCTGTCCACATATCTTAAACATATGCATGTCATTAGACATATAGACAAGTTTATCGTTGACCTGCTGTCCACATGTCTTAAACATATGCATGTCATTAGACATATAGACAAGTTTATCATGGACCTGCTGTCCACATGTCTTAAACATATGCATGTCATTAGACATATAGACAAGTTTATCATGGACCTGCTGTCCATGTGTCTTTGACATTCATGTCATTAGACATACAGACAAGTAAATCATGGACCTGCTGTCCATGTGTCTTTGACAGTCATGTCATTAGACATATAAACAAGTTAATCATGGACCTGCTGTCCACATGTCTTAAACATATGCATGTCATTAGACATACAGACAATTAATCATGAACCTGCTGTCCATGTATCTTAGACATGCATGTCATTAGACATATAGACAAGTAAATCATAGACCTGCTGTCCATGTGTCTTAGACATATACATGTCATTAGACATACAGACAAGTTAATCATGGACCTGCTGTCCATGTGTCTTAAACATATGCATATCATTAGACATATAGACAAGTTAATCATGGACCTGCTGTCCACATGTCTTAAACATATGCATGTCATTAGACATATAGACAAGTTTATCATGGACCTGCTGTCCATGTGTCTTTGACATTCATGTCATTAGACATACAGACAAGTAAATCGTGGACCTGCTGTCCACATGTCTTAAACATATACATGTCATTAGACATACAGACAAGTTAATCATGGACCTGCTGTCCACATGTCTTAAACATATGCATGTCATTAGACATATAGACAAGTTTATCATGGACCTGCTGTCCATGTGTCTTAGACATTCATGTCATTAGACATATAGACAAGTTAATCATGGACCTGCTGTCCACATGTCTTAAACATATGCATGTCATTAGACATACAGACAAGTTAATCATGGACCTGCTGTCCACATGTCTTAAACATATGCATGTCATTAGACATATAGACAAGTTTATCATGGACCTGCTGTACATGTGTTTAGACATTCATGTCATTAGACATATAGACAAGTTAATCATGGACCAGCTGTCCATGTGTCTTAGACATTCATGTCATTAGACATATAGACAAGTTAATCATGGACCTGCTGTCCACATGTCTTAAACATATGCATACCATTAGACATATAGACAAGTTTATCATGGACCTGCTGTCCATGTGTTTAGACATTCATGTCATTAGACATATAGACAAGTTAATCATGGACCAGCTGTCCATGTGTCTTAGACATATACATTTCATTAGATATACAGACAAGTTAATCATGGACCTGCTGTCCACATGTCTTAAACATATGCATGTCATTAGACATATAGACAAGTTTATCATGGACCTGCTGTCCATGTGTTTAGACATTCATGTCATTAGACATATAGACAAGTTAATCATGGACCAGCTGTCCATGTGTCTTAGACATATACATTTCATTAGACATACAGACAAGTTAATCATGGACCTGCTGTCCACATGTCTTAAACATATGCATGTCATTAGACATATAGACAAGTTTATCATGGACCTGCTGTCCATGTGTTTAGACATTCATGTCATTAGACATATAGACAAGTAAATCATAGACCTGCTGTCCATGTGTCTTAGACATATACATTTCATTAGACATACAGACAAGTTAATCATGGACCTGCTGTCCACATGTCTTAAACATATGCATGTCATTAGACATATAGACAAGTTTATCATGGACCTGCTGTCCATGTGTTTAGACATTCATGTCATTAGACATATAGACAAGTTAATCATGGACCAGCTGTCCATGTGTCTTAGACATTCATGTCATTAGACATATAGACAAGTTAATCATGGACCTGCTGTCCACATGTCTTAAACATATGCATACCATTAGACATATAGACAAGTAAATCATGTACCAGCTGTCCACATGTCTTAGACATATGCATGTCATTAGGCATATAGACAAGTAAATCATGGACCTGCTGTCCATGTGTCTTAGACATATGCATATCATTAGACATATAGACAAGTAAATCATGGACCTGCTGTCCATGTGTCTTAAGACATATGCATACCATTAGACATATAGACAAGTTAATCATGGACCTGCTGTCCATGTGTCTTAGACATATGCAAGTCATTATACATATAGACAAGTAAATCATGGACCTGCTGTCCATGTGTCTTAGACATATGCTTACCATTAGACATATTGACAAGTAAATCATGGACCTGCTGTCCATGTGTCTTAGACATATGCTTACCATTAGACATATAGACAAGTTAATCATGGACCTGCTGTCCATGTGTCTTAGACATATGCAAGTCATTAGACATATAGACAAGTAAATCATGGACCTGTTGTCCATGTGTCTTAGACATATGCAAGTCATTAGACATATTGCACTCCTCTAACGAGCTGTGTGGCAATTATTTATTTGATGCCCCCTGACACAGCAGAATATCCAAATAATAAAAATGCATGTCCTCTGTATGTTCCACGATAACAGGATGTAAATCTTGACTAAAGATTTACTATGGACAAAACGTTCACTGTATACGCAGCCGTGAAATGACTAATACCAATGAAAAATTTCAGGCAAATATAACAAAAGAGATTGTAATGTTTACAAACTAGCATTTTTCTACCTACCCTTTGACACAAGGCTTCACATTTCACATACCATGGTAGATATTGAATGTCAGTTGGAGGGTTTGCCCGATTTTGTAGATATAGATATTTGTGTTTTGTAGGATATACAGATCAATTTACACATGTGTGAATGAGGTGAAAGTTTGGTTTATCATGCTGTTCTGGTGCACTGTTAAATTGAAAAGATGTCATGTGTCATTTTCTCTCCATATGTCCCACTTGTGAAAAGAATATCTATTTTAATTTCTTGGTTTTGGTCTCAAAAGGATGTTTTTAATTTGTTTATATAATTGCACATTTCACAAATCTCATGATATCGTTGGTAGAGATACTGCAAACAATAATCTGAGCAAATGATCCCCACCTAATATGTCAAATTTTCAATGTTTTTATTTTTAAAATGAGAATGTATGATATTACGATAAAAATATTAAATATTGTTCATGGTCATTGTATACCATATGCTCCTGTATAAATGCTCTCCAAGCGGGCGGTAGTCTAATGAACAGAGTGTTGGCCGCTCACACCAGAGGTTGCAGGTTCGATCCCCAACTTGACCCGATGCCTCATAAAACAACACTCAGTACTGGTTCTACCCAGGAAGTGGACTCGAGAGCAGTTCATATAAGCTCTGAGCTTTCATCGCAATCAAGCTAAAAGAAATAAGTATAAAAACTAAACTAAATGCTCCCCACCTAATAAACCACTCTCCCTCATTTTTAATCTAAATAGATTCTAATAGATTTCAAGACATTCATTTTCAATTTTTCTGCATTTATTGTAATAAACACCTTGTTTTGTAAAATGCATCTCTCTCTCTGTAGAGCATGCCAATATATCATTGTGCATACATTTTTAGATAGCCTTTTCAGGGTATGAATATTTGACCTAGTTTTAAAGGTGGATTTATGTTGCTGAAAGGTCAAAGGTCACAAACAATTACATGATTACCATAACAGAAAGTTAGTTATTACACACTACAGTGTTGACCTCAATGCACCCATGATTTGAGGTGAATGTTGCAGGTATCAGAAGTACAACCCTAACAGTTATATCAGCTGAATGGTTTCATCTAATGTAGGATTAAATAGACAGTTAATAATCACCAGAGCCTTTGTGGATGGATATCACTTCTTATTGGGTAGTGAGATAAAGGTTCCCTGGTAAAGGTGAAATCATAACCAATCATTAATAATCGCTGTGGACATATAGAAATTCTTCTGAATTTGTCTCAAGTAATTACATGTAATATATATAAATATAAATAAATTCAAACCATTTATGGTCAGACAGTGGGCCATTGATAGAATTTTTTTTGTACATGTATTGTTATTATTGAGAATTTGCAGATATATCATTTTGAAGGTTGGAGTAGGAATGTTCTAGGGTCATTTATCATAGTCATTTTAATTGCCTCAAGGACACATGACGTGGTATTCCTTCTCTTATAATTATATGACCAGTGTTTAGTTGAAAATAGTTTTGAATTCTATTCAATATTAAAAAGAGCAAAAATAAGGAACAAAGAATCTGTTGTTGGAGATTTAGATTAGTTCATCTCTTTAGAATAAGACACAGTGGAGGCTCTGTCTTTTTTTAAAATGCCATCTTTGAAAAATATATTTGATTCAACACTGAATATTGCATAAGTGTCAATCTCAGCTGCTTGCAATACTCCAGTGTCTTGTTTAATAAAACCGAGTACCGCAATATTGCTGATACACATACAGGCATTTGTAGCAACTATTTGGGGTACTAGATGAAGGCATTAACCAGCATATTACTGAATTTTCTGTATATTTCAGCCACAGTTCATCAACCTGAACCGGCTGTACACATTTGTGGACCAGAACCAGCTGATTGGAAGTATGGGAGGAACGCTGATGTACCATCATACATACTGGTTACAGAACAGACTGGTATGTAGTAAAACACACATTCAAGTTGGACTATCCCAGTCCCTAACATCTTCCCATTCAGGTCTGTTATACCCAATGAAAAAAAAGCAGGGAATTCCAAGCCTGTTTCACAATTAGTAGCAGTCTAACTCTTACCAAAGTGTGATGTCATTCAACTTCCAATGAAGCAACTGACCAATCAGCGTGTTCTTATCTCACTGCTATGTAACAGTTTATAGTGGGAGAAAGCGAGGTCTGTTCTACATTCGGTATTCAAGTAGACTGGTTTGAAAAACTATGTATGAGATGTTTCAAAATTATGAAAATTATGCAACCAGTCACTCATCTCTAAATCTGGCAAATGTGAAAAAATCAAATAACTTTATAATTTTAAACTGATTTATTTTACATTGGTTGAGACACAAGTTCTTACAACTTTGACAAATCACTCTTAAGTCTTTCTGACTAGTATATACAGATAAAGCATCCACATGGCCTTGGCAGCATGCAAGGGATCAGACCTATGACCCTGCAATCCTTGGTCCCATGCTGTATCATCAGACATTGTTATATATAGGTAAAGCATCCACATGGCCTTGGCAGCATGCAGGGGATCAAACCTATGACCCTGCAATCCTTGGTAATAACATACAGTCTAATATGTCTTAAGTAGTCAGCCAAGGGAAGGAACAAAATGGCCTTTTAAGACAGTTTGATGCTTAATACAGGTTGATTTGCTTTGAAAGCAGAGAAAGAGGAAATATAGCAAATGTTGCTGCTTAATTAAGACCAGTGTCTGTCCAATAGACGTGACTGCTTACACAGGCTTGACTGTATAATAAATAAATAATGAACATCAGACACACTTAGTTTTGTAAATGTCGAATACTTGTCATTATAAATGTTTTAATGGTGAATTGGCATTATGTGTTACCCCTTTACGTGCGTTCGTTCGTCCGAGGCATAAAATTGTTTTCCAATTAATAACTTCTGGAGGGTCTATTTATTTAATTAATATTTAGTGTTTAACTGTATAATTATAAAGTACAGGTCATTAGTTTGATATTTATCAATGTTGTTCAAGACAGGAGTTATGGCCCTTTCTTAACTTAATTTTCAGTAAAATATAGGTTTCTGATCCATAGCGGGGGCATTCCTGTTGACATATTACATAGTTCTAGTCTTTTGATATCCTGTTTTGTACTTTTATGGTTTTTAGACATAATAACTGGTAATAATTCATCATTGCAAAATCTTGTTTTGTTAATATGCTCTTTTATATTATCATAATTGTATACATTAACAATGTTTTCTTCTTTATATTAGATAATTAACATATAATTCAAAATTTATTAGTTTACATAAGGAACTGTATTATGAGTTGATGATGTGATTTTTACCGGTATTTTAGTGTCCGTTTATTTCCCTCGTTCAAAGTAACACTGCGATTATAAATAATCGTGGTACATAAAATATTTGTGTGGTAAAGGTGTTTAATTGTCTATGCGTGAAATATATACACAGTTTCACTGTCCTGAAGAAAAAAGAAGTGATGTATTATGTAAATGAAGGTTTTTGTAAAATAATCTTTTCTCAACAGGATGAATTGTATATCAGATCAGTTGGCTTTTTTACTGCAGTAGGATGTTGGTAGTTAGTTAAACTTTTGACTACTTCAACTTTGACCCAGTTAGCTCAGCCGGTAGCACATCTATCAATCCTGGGGTCGTGAGTTGGAATCCCCACCCAACCACAGTCTCCCTGATTATTGATAAACGACATTGCATCTCTGTCATTTGTCACTCACTGTTGATTGAAGTGGGGGAGTAATCACTGGGTTTGTACCTAAGACTTCATCACTGGGAGGTAAATGGTCATTAAAGATGTGGATGTTCTAACAAATCAATATTTATTTGGCTTCATAAGTGGCCACATCATTTTTTTTCAACTGTTTTTTTATGTCCAAAAAATTACTAACCCTAAAACCCACTTAACAACCCATTCATATGTGCCATAGACCACTCAGTCCCGGATTCAGATTTTTTTTTGCAATTTCAGGATCTTGAGAAATTTCTACGGGAAGGAAGAGCAGCGTCGTCGCACCTGGATACATCAGAGTCAGAAATTCACCATCAGTACCGTAACCAGGGTCCTGATTCTCCCATCAGCCCTGTGGAGGCTCTACATCAACATAGGTTCTTCCAGGAGTCTATTCTCTCTGTACCCAGTCAAGTTGTGTTGCAAGGTAACTATGTCCCTTGTTTGTTGTTCTTTTATTATTAATGAGCATAGAAAGGTACAATTCAACTAGCAACTGAATACCAAAATAAGGGGAAAAAAACACACACTTTTAAGGGGAAAAAAATTGTAACACCATATCAAATGAAAGAAAGTTAAACACAAACTAGAAATTTATTTATTTCTTTTTAAAATCCCAAATTTGATTATGTATTTGCTTGGAACAAGAAAATTGTCAGAAATGTGTGTATTTACTAAAATCTCAAATTTAATTGTAGGTATTGCTTGTAACAACAGACCTACAAAGAAAATTTATACAAAAACTAAAAATTATTTATTTCCTTATAAAATCTCAAATTTGATTTATAGGTCGAGAGTTGCTACAGAAGCTGCAGCGCTACAGTGATGTTGCCATGCATGGCGAAGATTCTGTAACCACTTTGGACAATCTTGAGGCCCAAAAACAGGTCAAACGCACATTAGCCTACCTCGACAGCCGAGTGGACAAGATAAACGCATATTTGGAAAACAGAGACAAGTCGCTTAACCTGGATGTACAGCGTGACAGTGTGCAGAAGGAAATCAGACAAGTAAGTGAAATTAATTACGAGCTAGAAAATCTCCACTTTATGTTGGATCAAGCAACATTGATATCAATGACCAATATTTGCATGTTGCAGGTGCATAACAAGCTAAAATGGGAAATGTGTGTGAAATTGCATGTGATTGTTGAATGGTATTTTGAATATCTGTTAAATCATGTTTTTTTTGGTTCTTCCAAGGCAGAAGGATGGTTCAGTTTCACCATCTATCTTCACCAATAAATCTGGACATCCTTTATAACCTGCAATGCGATGTAAATGGAGTTAACTCTTTACTCCATAGATATGCGCTTTCCCGCTGCAATCACAGAAGGCCTTTGAAAACAGTGCAGGAAGAGTTCAGATTGCTCGAACACTTCCTGCATTGTTTTCCACTCTGTCAGTTAATATAAACATAATTCACCCAATAATTTAAAAGCCTTCTATATTAGGTTTGCAAAGGCGTCTATGTTAGAAGTGTTCAAAGGCGTCTATATAAGAGGTGTCCAAAGGCGTCTATATTAGAGGTGTCCAAAGGCATTTATATTAGGTGCCCAAAGGCATCTATATTAGAGGTGTCCAGAGGTGTCTATATTAGAGGTGTCCAAAGGCGTCTATATTAGAGGTGTCCAAAGGTGTCTATATTAGAGGTGTCCAAAGGCATTTATATTAGGTGCGCAAAGGCATCTATATTAGAGGTGTCCAAAGGTGTCTATATTAGAGGTGTCCAAAGGCGTCTATATTAGAGGTGTCCAAAAGCGTTTATATGAAGTAAAGGGTTAAACACCATTATTAAATGTATCCTGATTTGTAGACTAGGTGTTCTAATGTGTGGTCTCAATATCAAATCCCTGTCATGCTTTGGTTTTTGACCCAGGTTCCTGCTTCAAATGGATGTATTTGATTGTCTTTTTATAATAAAAAGAACACAAGAAAATGTCAAAACTATTAAAGTAAAACAGCTATGATATCCATGTACTTTTAGGTTGTAGACTGGATACTTGGACCCGGAGAGAAATTGTTGGCGTCGCAGTCTGATATCGGCGATTCTTACGAGGCAGCCGAAACGCTGCGTAAACGTCATGAAGAATTAGAGATCAAGTGCACAGTGAGTTATATTTGTCAATGTTTGAATTGCTGTCAGATGTGGGTACTAATGTACTTTTGGAACAAAGATGGTGCCCGATATTTGTGAAACGACAGCTGATTGAATATCTAGCACCATTTTTATGTCGTCGAAGATCAGTTAACCCAAACACTGTTTTCAGTGATCCTTGAGGGTAAACCAGTACTCAAGCACACCTATCTCCGAAAGTAATTGGTAACTTTCCAACTTGATTCAGCAGTGAGAGACAAATGACAATGTGACACAATGTCTTACACCAATCATTAAGGAGACTGTCCGGATGAGGAATCGCAACCTCTGGATTAATAGACGGTTTTCCTACTGAGCTAACTGGGCCTGGCTAATCATTTTAATTAATTGTTACTTTTCTGAGAATAAGCTAGTTCTGCAACACTGATTCATTAGACGTCTTCTTCCACAAATATAGCTGAATATCATACATCATCAAAATATTGTTGAAAGTGAAATTTAATTATTTGATGCTGTCCCAATACATGGGGTAAATACAGTAACCAATTTACTGTTGACAGTGATTTTAAACCCTACCTCATTCCCCGAATTCTTTACGCAGTATTATCTTCATATTATTTAATGAATTGTTTCAGGACACATATGGCCATTATGCAGAACTGCGTCACCGTGTCGATGACCTTCTACAGGAGCAGACGCCTTCATCTAACGACATTCGTGCCCAGCGTGATTACATGGATACAGTCTGTAGAAGTTTTGCCAGTCGTCTGGAACGACGAAGAACCCTTCTAATCACTTCTGTCAGGTTCCAGCGTTTAACAGAAGAGGTAAGCTGTAGTTTGTTAGTTCATACAATCATGGCACAGTCTCAAGATGTAAAGCCTCAGAACTTCACTCTGTATTTACTAGTGCTTTACAATTCCGGTTTTCTGCTCCACAAAGACATCTCCCTCTGAGGTCTCTAACATGACCTGACATATTCTGAGTGACAGTCTTTAAAGGGAGTATATCCGGAAAAATGCTGGAAATTGTCTGAGGTTCGATATGTGCTGAACCCTTTACTCCATAGATAGGCGTTTTCCCGCACCAATCACAGAAGGCCTTTGAAAACAGTGCTGGAAGAGTAACGAGCAATCTGAACACTTCCTGCACTGTTTTCCACTCTGTCAGTTAATATAAACATAATTCACCAAATAATTCAAAAGTTTTCTATATAAGAGGTGTCCAAAGGCATCTATATGAAGTAGGGGGTTAAAAAATAAAATAATGCACTCTTTCTATGATGAAACAATTTCAACTACATATAAACCTGCATAATCGATAAATGAAATTGCCTGACTCATTTAATAAGTCACAAAGTATGTTTTAAATTTAAGCGGGAAATCTATTTATGTCTAACCTAGGCACTTTGTCCACGTTAGGAAATCTCTTTTAGATAAATTATTTTGTCATGTTTAATTAGATATCATTTTGACAATACTGGATCAGTGAGTGTAATAATTTATATAGGCATGATATAGTTATCATCATTGCAGAAGTTCTGAACTCTTGTCATTAACAACAGAAAATAGTGCATTTACATTGATTTATGGAATGATTATAGAGATGCTCAGAGGTCAGTAGATTAGAGCCTAGCTCATGTAAAACGACATTTTGCTAGTTACTATTAGTTACACATAATCTCTCTTTCTCTGAAATGAAAAGATGAAAAGTATATTGAATGATAAAACTTGTTTTTATTTGCGCTGCTCTGATTGGTTGAATATAATTACAGTTTTCACGGAAGTTAGATGACCTGTTGGAGATACTGTACATGGATAAAGAAGTTGACACTGTCAAGGCGGCCAACGAGGCTCTCACCTTACTTCAGGATAAAGCTAATGCAATAGGTGAGATCATTATAGTGGGGCGTTGGTGTTGACCTCTCATGCCAGAGGTCATGAGTTCAATCTCATACTCAACCTGATGGCCTCTCAAAAACACCCAGTACTGGTTCCAGCAAGGAAACACACTTGAGGGTGATTCATAAAAGCTTTTAGCTTACTCTGCAGTTGAACTGAAATTGATAAGAATAAAATCAAATATTTCAGTTGGAGCATTAGTCATTTATAATAATAATGTGGATTTTTTTTTTTTACAAAGGCGGAGCGGCAGAGCTGTAGATAGAACGTTGGCTGCTCACTCCAGAAGTTGCTGTTTGATCCCCTGCTTGAGCCATTGGCCTCTCAAAAAACAACACTCAGTACTGGTTTTACCAGGAAGTGGACAACACTCAGTACTGGTTTTACCAGGAAGTGGACAACACTCAGTACTGGTTTTACCAGGAAGTGGACAACACTCAGTACTGGTTTTACCAGGAAGTGGACAACACTCAGTACTGGTTTTACCAGTGGACAACACTCAGTACTGGTTTTACCAGGAAGTGGACAACATTCAGTACTGGTTTTACCAGGAAGCAGACTCAAGAGCGGTTCATATAAACTCTGAGCTTACTTTGCAATCAAGCTAAATTAAATTAGTTTAAACTTAAACTAATTAATAAAAACATGCAACTTTAATAACTTTATTATTCAATTTTTAGATACTGCTGCAAATAGAGCAATGCAGGATGGGCACAGTCTTCTTGATGAAATGTCTCGACCAATCAAAAATGCTTTTGGCAAGGATATATCTCCGGACTACGCCAACCAGATCAAGCATGTGAACAAGAGGCTTGAAGATCTCCAGGAGCGCAAGATGCGATGTGACGACCTGGCTGATGTCAGAAAGTTAAAACTGCAGCAAATATTACAACTACGCACGTGTGAGAAAGATGCAGAACAGGTAAGGGATATTGGTTATAGTTTAAACTGTGCTTTCAGCATTCACATATAAGAAAGGTGAAGATAAGGTTTAATCATGCTACTGACACATGATATAGTAAACTGACAATAAGGATATAGTCGTATTGACATTTTTTAAAAAGCATTTTGACAATACGAAATCTGTTTTTAATGTCTGATAAACAAAATGGCTGAGGGGTTAACCCACAATTCCCCTACATGAGTTGGACACCTTACCTTTGAGCTATGTTCGAAGGATGGAAGCAAGAATGTAAACAGTTATAATAAATCTTTACGTCAATTGCTAGGACTGGATGACAAGATTGTGCAGTGTTCTTTTGTTGTAATGAAAAACATATTAGTTAACGTCATAGTTTGTATACATGTCGGCTTTCGAGTGTGAACGGTTTGATACCCGTACCTTTGGTCTTGTGTACCATAGTTTGTTACCAACTTATGATTTGAGATCTTGTATCCCCAGGTTGATCCTAAGGATATGTACTTGTGTCTCAATTACTAGAACGAGTTGTTGAGGCAAAGTATGACTGGATATATAATGTTCTGATATACGTTAAGTAAAACCACAATTAATTTATATTTCAGGCCATCACATGGATTATGGAGTTATGTGAAGTGATGCTTACCACACATACACACATAGGTCAGACACAACAGGAGACAGACACTCTGTCTGAGGAACACAGACAGGTGGAAAATACAGCATCTGTAAGTTCTTCTCTGGTCTGAGCAAATGTTGAAATTGAGCCTTTATATTCTCTTTACATTATTATCCTTTAGTGCAGCCTAGCTATTATTCTAGGATATGCAGTAATATCATCACTAGTTTTCTTTTGCTGTTAGATATGAAGCCATGTGGCTAGTCTTCTATCCTTCTTATTTCTTCATATTTCTACAGTAACTTTAACATCAGACACTTAAGACTGAAATGTTACAAAATGCACATTTGATATCAATATAGTAGCTAGTCTGCTTTCAGTTTATGTTGTGTACATGATAACCATACACAGTTTATGTTGTGTACATGATAACCATACACAGTGTACATGATAACCATACACAGTTTATGTTGTGTACATGATAACCATACACAGTTTATGTTGTGTACATGATAACCATACACAGTTTATGTTGTGTACATGATAACCATACACAGATTATGTTGTGTACATGATAACCATACACAGTTTATGTTGTGTACATGATAACCATACACAGTTTATGTTGTGTACATGATAACCATACACAGTTTATGTTGTGTACATGATAACCATACACAGTTTATGTTGTGTACATGATAACCATATATTTTGGTCACATTGTGAAATGATTCTGTATGTTATATTTGAGTTGTATTGTCAGTATTGGATAACTGGTTCTCTGTGGCTGAGTGGTCTAGGGTGCCATCTCAAGATCACTTACATCTCACCAGTAATGTCGTAGGTTTGAATACCGCTCACTCTGAAAACTTTATGTGAGAAAGTTTATTTCAGTTACTTACGGAAGGCAGTGGTTCTATTGTTTCTTTCTGAGGTTTTCCTACACTAATAAAACTTGATATGCCATATTTAACCTGTAATATATATTTAAATCTGAAATGTGTTGAAAATGGACTTAAGCCTCATTAACAAAAGAACAAACACAAATGGTTTGGATAAATTTTCACTTTTGTAAATCTTTGACATTTAGACTGCATGCTTATTACATAATATATATTTCTGTAGGGCACGTACGAGTATGGAAAACAGCTCTTGCAGGCTGCTCTTGTGCTGCGTCGTTCTCTACGCCTCGATCTAGAGACCAACAATGTCCTGTCATACAGTCTTGAAGAGGCATGGAAGCGGTTCTCAACAGGAAATAATGAACGAGCAAACCGACTTAATGTGGCTTCCATGTTCCTGGCTCAGTCAGAGAAGGTAAGTTTGAGGTGACAAGTAATCAATCTACCTTTGACAGTACAGGGGTTACACTGTATATGGTACAGAGTATCATTGTCAGTACAAGGGTTACACTGTATGTGGTACAGAGTATCATTGACAGCACAGGGGTTACACTGTATATGGTACAGAGTATCATTGTCAGTACAAGGGTTACACTGTATATGGTACAGAGTATCATTGACAGTACAGGGTTTACACTGTATGTGGTACAGGGTATCATTGACAGCACAGGGGTTACACTGTATATGGTACAGAGTAATTAACATGATGATCTATATACTATTAATTAAAGCTTGATTGCCAAGTAAACTTGGATTTGTCATGAAGCACTGGTGTGTCTGTTTCCTGGGTAGAACCAGTACTGAAGATGTCATACATATAGTTACGTTTGTATATTTATACTGATACCATACTGACTGACAGGTGTCATTTTGGTCATGTCAAATTTAAATTTTTATTTACCCATGCACTTTGAACCTGGTCATTTTGGTGAGCAGGAAAAGATGATTATTGTAAGTCTGTATGAATGAATAATGATCAATCATTGATGAATGGATTTATGGTGACTTATTGTTCAAGGCACTAGTTGATTACATTAAACATATTGTATAATTGACTATTTTACTTAATGAATTTGATGATTATAATTACTTCATTTTGGTTTTAGACTAATCTGTATATCTAGTCAGAGCTCTGCCTAATACTGTGTTGAAAAATTGTCTCATACTTTTTAGATCTATTGTAATTATTTCTCAGTTACTAGAGCGCATTGAGCAGCTGATGGTTGTTGTAGCCCAGACGTTAACTGGTGATGTTAACGTGCATAATGCACTCAAACAACACAGTCCAGAGAAACAGGACATGGAACGTGAGCTACAAGACACGTCAGGGATGGGGAAGGCACTTCTGGAAAGGCTCGCCCTTCCTGTAATTGTTGTAGATGGGTAAGTGAATATCATGCTTGATTGCTTCCTAGCAGTTGGTATATGTACCAGTGTTGTTCTTTATTTATAAAGAGAGAAACATTAGGTGATTGATACTAGTTTTAGGCCATCCTTAAAAAATTGTTTGTTTGCCCTTTCCAACCCATACCATTTAGGAGTGGGAATGTAGAATATGTGGGATTGGGTGGGGTTGGGGTGGGCATTGCACTCAGTCAGAGAGAAGTTTTGAGGATGCACTTTGAATTGGTAGAGAAAGGACACGCAGTGACCTGAGAAAATTTTGAATGAACAACAAAAATAATCTTTTTGTTGAAGTGAAAAATGTTCTGTGTGATGGGATTGTTGTGGGTTGGCCAGTAGTGGTTCTGGGTGATGGGATTGCTGTGGATTGGCTGGTAGAGGTTCTGGGTGATGGGATTGTTGTGGGTTGGCTGGTAGAGGTTCTGGGTGATGGGATTGTTGTGGGTTGGTCGGTAGTGGTTCTGGGTGATGGGATTGTTGTGGGTTGGCAGGTAGAAGTTTTGGATGATGGGATTGTTGTGGGTTGGCTGGTATAAGTTTTGGGTGATGGGATTGTTGTGGGTTGGCCAGTAGAAGTTCTGTTGATGGGATTGTTGTGGGTTGGCTGGTAGAAGTTCTGGGTGATGGGATTGTTGTGTGTTGGTCGGTAGTGGTTCTGGGTGATGGTATTGTTGCGGGTTGGCCGGTAGTGGTTCTGGGTGATTGGATGGCTGGTAGAAGTTCTGGGCGACGGGATTGTTATGGGTTGGCTGGTAGTGGTTCTGGGTGATGGGATTGTTGTGGGTTGGTCGGTAGTGGTTCTGGGTGATGGGATTGCTGTGGGTTGGCTGGTAGAAGTTCTGGGTGATGGGATTGTTATGGGTTGGCTGGTAGTGGTTCTGGGTGATGGGATTGTTGTGGGTTGGTCGGTAGTGGTTCTGGGTGATGGGATTGCTGTGGGTTGGCTGGTAGAAGTTCTGGGTGATGGGATTGTTGTGGGTTGGTCGGTAGTGGTTCTGGGTGATGGGATTGCTGTGGGTTGGTCGGTAGTGGTTCTGGGTGATGGGATTGTTGTGGGTTGGATGGTAGAAGTTCTGGGTGATGGGATTGTTGTGGGTTGGTCGGTAGTGGTTCTGGGTGATGGTATTGTTGCGGGTTGGTCGATAGTGGTTCTGGGTGATGGTATTGTTGTGGGTTGGCTGGTAGTGGTTCTGGGTGATTGGATGGCTGGTAGAAGTTCTGGGTGACAGGATTGTTGTGGGTTGGTCGGTAGTGGTTCTGGGTGATGGGATTGTTGTGGGTTGGTCGGTAGTGGTTCTGGGTGATGGGATTGTTGTGGGTTGGTCGGTAGTGGTTCTGGGTGATGGAATTGTTGTGGGTTGGTCGGTAGTGGTTCTGGGTGATGGGATTGCTGTGGGTTGGCTGGTAGAAGTTCTGGGTGATGGGATTGTTGTGGGTTGGTCGGTAGTGGTTCTGGGTGATGGGATTGCTGTGGGTTGGCTGGTAGAAGTTCTGGGTGATGGGATTGCTGTGGGTTGGCTGGTAGAAGTTCTGGGTGATGGGATTGCTGTGGGTTGGCTGGTAGAAGTTCTGGGTGATGGGATTGTTGTGGGTTGGCCGGTAGAAGTTCTGGATGATGGGATTGTTGTGGGTTGGCCCATAGTTGCAAACAAACAATATTTTATGTGATTTTGTTTTACATCAATATTGAAATGAAATTGTGTATATTTAATAGGAAAGATGTTTAAATTAATAAATAATTTTTTTTTTTCTACTTTTTGTTGGAGATAACTGGGTAGGAAATATTCAATTTCAGAGTAGTTTAAAAAAAAATTAAAGACAACATAACACTTATTTAATGTGAAACTTTGATTTTGTGATTTAAAAATAAATGTTATGCATGTTTTCATTGAACAAAAAAAGAAACTTTGTCTATGTAGATATATGCAGATATATGGAAATATGAAAACAAAGTTTTAAACTATTTTTATATGGTTTGCATGTGTATTCTAATGTGTATTTGTATGGAAAAGATTATGGGTACACAGTAATAGGAAAATGATGAAATTAATGATTAAAAATTGTACCAGTCATTCTTTTCTTAATAACTGTCTATAAGTTAGATTTGATAAACACAGAACATACTGGTCCGTGCATGCACATGGAAAATTACTTTCACATTGTCCATTTTATCTGACACTTATTCGTTTGCCAGAATTTATATTAGTCATTTTACGTGTTTATTTCTTTTTACAACATTAAAGATATAAGTATGAGGATGGAAAGTTTCTTGTTTTGTTCAGTATAGATTGAGTCAATGATTCCTGCTATTGATTGTAATGAGTGTTCTCAAGTGATAACTTAAATTGTATTTTTGCATGTTGTGGTATTTGGAATGTTGTTAATGGCATGTTTACCTTGTATGATAATATAACTTGTATTACAACCGATATTCAGGGCAGGGAAAGAAGTGATGATGTGGCCCGACAGGTAAAATACACAGAGTTATGTCCCTTGCTTCAGTATGCCAGAATCATGATCATAGCATAATGTCATTGGTAGCCACCTCAATCATTGTGTTAGATATCATCGCCATGGAAACACACTCATTACAATTATTATGCTTACAGTATACAACTGTTGTTGACCTTAGTCTCCCTTGTTTATCCTTTTGTCTTCAGAGTCTTCCAGCTGATAAATTTTTGGAAAATATTTAGATGCTTGTCATTGCATATTAAAGAAATTTATTAAAAAAAAAGAGAACTTTAAATCTTTTTATGCTCCACCAAATATTTTTGGGGTGGTATATAGTAATCGCAGCGTCCGTCCTTCCGTCCGGTATTTTGTTTTCAGCCTGTATCTTTATCATGCATAGATGGATTTTGTTGATACTTGGTACAAAAGATCAACATAACATGACGACGTGTCGCAAGTAAGACCGATACCTGTACCTCAAAGGTCAAGGTCACAATTTGAGTTTGTTTAACAACGCTTTGAGTCTGTGAGATTTTGTGTACGGCCTGTAACTTTGTCATGCATAGATGGATTTTAATGATACTTGCTACAATTGATCAACATTACATGACAACATGTCGCGAATAAGACCCACACCCCTAACTGAAAGGTCAATGTCACTATTTGAGTTTGTTTGACAACACTTTGAGTCTGTGTGAGATTTCGTGTCCAGCCTGCAACTTTGTCATGCATAGATGGATTTTTATAAATGCTTGTTATAAATGATCAACATAACATGACGACATGTTACACTTAATACCCAAACTCCCACTTCAAAGGTCAAGGTCACGATTTAACTTTGTTTGACAACACTTTCAGTCATTTTCACATTTCTTGTCTGGTCTGTCATCTATGGATAAATTTTAAAAACACTTGGCTCAGTTGATCAACATTACAAAATTAAGTGTTGCATGTAAGACCCAGAACCTTTCCTCAAAGAACAAGGTCACACATTCAATTTGTTTGATATTGTGTGTCTGGTCTGTGAATTTGCCTTTTACTTGGCTCAATTTATCAAGATGACATGACGACGTGTCATAAGTAAGACGTAGACCCATACCTCAAAGGTCAAGGTCACACTTTTAGTATGTATGGCAACACTTTGAATCTGTTTGAGACTTCAAGTCCGTCCTTTTACTTTATCATACATGGATGGATTTCAAAAACACTTGGCTCAATTTATCAACAATTGATCTGTAACTTTGTCTTACATTTAGAGATTTTAAAATGGCTTGACACAAGTGATCAGCATGTCATGATGATGTTTCAGCAGCATTTAACTGTTGAAAAACCCAGGCCATTATATCAGATGTCAAGGTCAAGATTACACAAAGGTCAAGGTCACACTTTAATGTAAAAAACATGAAATTGCATGTCTAGTCTGAAACATCAGTCCATTACTCTTTATATTCATGGATAAATCGTTACCTATTATAACATTACCAGGTATATATAATTATATTGTTATTTTTCAATGACCATTTGGGGGGCATGCGAAACTTACCAGTGACACTTACCTGTGACATTTATCAGTGATACTTACCAGTGACACTTACCAGTGATATTTACCAGTGACACTTACCAGTGACATTTCTTGTTTATTAATCCAATAATATCTAATGGGGAATTGAGGTTAAGCCACTCGTGAGAATATCACATGGTGATCATTTGATGAAATATCATTTGATCTTACACCAAAACAAACAAATGTCCTCTATATATATAGTTATATATATCTGCATATATATTTTAATGAATAACAAAAGTATCTTGAACATTATTAGGTGCATAACAAAACTGTCTATACTAAATATACAACCATGACCAAAACTGTCAGCAGATTTGGCATCCAGCTGTTTTTTTATTTGTTCTCATTACATTCTTTGTTAATAGTTGAAGCCTTGTCTCTGTCTGTTCCCTGCCGTCACATGATCTAAGTTGCCGTCTAAATCATTCTCACCACTGAGGTTGTGGGTTTATAATAAGGTGTTTTTTAATGAGAGAACTCATTTGACCATACCAATCTTCCATTTGGCCATCATTGGGTACTGGTCTGTCCAAATATTTTATATGAAAATTTGTGTGAGTTACTTTCGAAAGTGGTTTATGTAATCTCTGACTTTCTTGCAATTAAGCTAAAATAAATTGTTTAAACTGAATAAAGATATATCGTGTGATGTGTTAAGCTAAGCATATAATTAGAGAAAATGCCTTGTCATCATGCTGAAAAAGCTTTGAATACTACTTCTTATGTTTCAACATTATTAAATATAAAATATTTAAAAAAATAAAAATCCTTCCCTTTCATATCCCTATTCCATCTTCTAATCTATGTGTAGGACAAATATCCTTGTTCTGTTGATACAATCTTTACTGGTAGTTATTTAGTTGTCTCTCCCTTGTAATTTGTGTTTAGTTTCTCCCATTTGAGTGAGGAACAATGTGATGCTGGGTAGTTGGATTTTTGTCCTTGTTACCGGGTACCTGTATTTGGTGTCTCCCATTTATGTGAGGAGGAATGCATTTGTTTATTTTTTCTCCCTCTTCTATCATCCATATTTATATTTTCTCCCATTTGTGTGAGGGGGAATGTGTTTGTTTAATTTTTCTCCCTCCACTATCATCCATATTTATATCTTCTCCCATTTGTGTGAGGGGGAATATGTTTGTTTAATTTTTCTCCCTCTTTTATCATCCATATTTATATTTTCTCCCATTTGTGTGAAGGGGGAATGTGTTTGATTAATTTTTCTCCCTCCACTATCATCCATATTTATATCTTCTCCCATTTGTGTGAGGGGGAATATGTTTGTTTAATTTTTCTCCCTCTTTTATTATCCATATCTACATTTTCTCCCATTTGTGTGGGAGGGAATGTGTTTGTATATTTTCTCCCTCTTCTATCATCCATATTTATATCTTCTCCCATTTGTGTGAGGGGGAATGTGTTTATTTTCTCCCATTTGTGTGAGGAGGAATGTGTTTGTTTAATTTTTCTCCCTCCACTATCATCCATATTTATATCTTCTCCCATTTGTGTGAGGGGGAATATGTTTGTTTAATTTTTCTCCCTCTTTTATCATCCATATCTACATTTTCTCCCATTTGTGTGAGGGGGAATGTGTTTGTTTTCTCCCATTTGTGTGAGGAGGAATGTGTTTGTTTTCTCCCATTTGTGTGAGGAGGAATACGTTTGTTTAATTTTTCTCCCTCTTCTATCATCCATATTGATATTTTCTCCCATTTGTGTGAGGGGGAATGTGTTTGTTTAATTTTTCTCCCTCCACTATCATCCATATTTATATCTTCTCCCATTTGTGTGAGGGGGAATATGTTTGTTTAATTTTTCTCCCTCTTTTATCATCCATATTTATATTTTCTCCCATTTGTGTGAGGGGGAATGTGTTTGTTTAATTTTTCTCCCTCCACTATCATCCATATTTATATCTTCTCCCATTTGTGTGAGGGGGAATGTGTTTGTTTTCTCCCATTTGTGTGAGGAGGAATACGTTTGTTTAATTTTTCTCCCTCTTCTATCATCCATATTTATATTTTCTCCCATTTGTGTGAGGAGGAATGTGTTTGTTTAATTTTTCTCCCTCCACTATCATCCATATTTATATCTTCTCCCATTTGTGTGAGGGGGAATATGTTTGTTTAATTTTTCTCCCTCTTTTATCATCCATATCTACATTTTCTCCCATTTGTGTGAGGGGGAATGCATTTGTTTTATTTTTCTCCCTCCACTATCGTCCATATTTACATTTTCTCCCATTTGTGTGAGGAGGAATATGGGGCAGTAGGTTTTGATGGCTTGATTTACATGTTAATACTCGGACAAACAAACTTGTATATTGACCATGTCATAATAAAATGTGTGCTGAGTGCTGACAGACTTTATTGATTCAGTAACAAATAAAATAACTTTTAATTCAAATGATAATCTGCTGACCTTTTTGTGATATTTCAAAAAGTGTTCAGCTGAATTTGAAAACAGAAGTAGTTTTATTTACCACTGAAAAAGACCATTTAGCTGATACTTAATTCGTGTTTTCCTCACAAAATTGAGAAAAACCATCCCCCCCCTCCCCACCCCCCCCCCAAAAAAAAAAACATCAACAAAAAAACTTTTGGCTGAAACAAATGCAAAACAGTAGTGCCATTGATATAAAATGCTTTGTTAGTGATTTTCGAACCCAGGATTTCAGAAGTGGGTAGGGTATATCATTTTGAAAATAAAATTCTTCATGATAAAAGCTTAAGAAAATATTGGGGTAGGACATATTTGCATGAGAAGGTAACAGCAAACAATTTGTTTCATAGTTAAGGCCAAAGCTGCAAACACATTCTATTATGGCATTAACCTGTATTTTGAATAATATTCTATTATCCAGAGCACCCATATTTTGGCGTTGATGTGGCTTTGACGTTTTCACAAGCACACTGTACCCATAATTTATTCAATAACTAATTCATTTAATCCGTTTTAACTTTATTTACCGGTAGTATATTGTGCACATTTGTAACTTAACACATTTTTTAAAAACAAGATGTGAGTTGGTAGAGCCAGATTTTTATTTCCATGTTCATTATAGTTGCTTCAATATATCTTTATGTGTAGCAAAAGAGAGGATACAAGCCATTGATTTGTTTGGTTTTATTAAATATTTTTACTGAAGAAAACCATGAAGTTTTCATTGGCAAGTGTGGTAACTATCCTTGATTTGGGAGAAAGAAATCATTTTGTCATTTTATTATGTGATTATTGGCTCCTTATATAATTGTGGAAAGCATGGTCCCCATGGTAGAGCACCATACCATGGTCCCCATGGTAGAGCACCGGACCCATGGTCCCCATGGTAGAGCACCGGACCATGGTCCCCATGGTAGAGCACAGGACCATGGTCCCCATGGTAGAGCACCGGACCCATGGTCCCCATGGTAGATCACCGGACCATGGTCCCCATGGTAGATCACCGGACCATGGTCCCCATGGTAGAGCACCGGACCCATGGTCCCCATGGTAGAGCACCGGACCCATGATCCGAGGGTCGTGGATTTGATCCTTCGCCATGTGTCGTGACTTTCAGCAAGACACTTCATCCACATGTGCTTAGTACTGGTTCCACCCAGAAATAATTAGAGTGTGATTTGTCTAAGGTGTAATAACTTTTTTCACAATAGAAATAAGATAAATAAGTTTAAAACAAAAACAGTATATAATTATTGGCCAATTTCATTTTATAATTATTGGTCAATTTCATTATATAATTATTGGCCAATTTCATTTTATAATTATTGGTCAATTCCATTATATAATTATTGGCCAATTTCACTTTATAATTATTGATCAATTCCATTATACAATTATTGGCCAATTTCATTTTATAATTATTGGTGAATTCCATTATATAATTTTTGGCCAATTTCAAGTATGTATAAAATCGGTTTGTAATTCATATTGGTAACCCAATTATGTAGTTTGTTATATGACTGTTGCTTAAAAGCAGTTTGTTGGGGAAAAACTCACTATTAATGTTTAAAAAATAAAATTAAGTTTAAAATAAATATAAGAATCATTTTTAACTGAAAGCTATGATCTGAAATTTCAAATACACCAAACTCTGACCTAATAAATATGTTTTATTTGTAGAGGTGAAATCAAACTGAATCCCAATTCTAAAAATAGATATCAAGCATGCACTGTTTGACAAACTTCACATCGTCATTCGGAATATTTCTAAGATGAACCATAGTAGCAATATGTAAATATGGTAGATTAAATTGAAATCAAATTGAACCCATTTGACACGTCTCAAAATGCATTGCAGTTTTAAACAGGATAATTATAAAGTCTTTACCTGGATGTGCAGGCCAAGTTGGGAAATCCCGTAATTATTAAGTCTACCTGGATGTGCAGGCCAAGTTGGGAAATCCCGTAATTATTAAGTCTACCTGGATGTGCAGGCCAAATTGGGAAATCCCGTAATTATGAAGTCTTAACCTGGATGTGCGGGAC
Organism: Panopea generosa; assembly: GCA_029582155.1. Lineage (NCBI taxonomy): Eukaryota > Metazoa > Mollusca > Bivalvia > Adapedonta > Hiatellidae > Panopea > Panopea generosa. Next base: position 3,809,845 of record CM055911.1, read on the forward strand.
AAGTTCGGAAATCCCGTAATCATTAAGTCTTAACCTGGATGTGCAGGCCAAGTTGGGAAATCCCGTAATCATTAAGTCTTAACCTGGATGTGCGGGCCAAGTTTGGAAATCCCGTAATCATTAAGTCTTAACCTGGATGTGCGGGCCAAGTTGGGAAATCCTGTAATTATTAAGTCTTAACCTGGATGTGCAGGCCAAGTTGGGAAATCCCATAATTATTAAGTCTTAACCTGGATGTGCAGGCCAAGTTGGGAAATCCCGTAATTATTAAGTCTTTACCTGGATGTGCGGGCTAAGTTGGGAAATCCTGTTCAGTATATCATTTTGGCATGTTTTACTAGATCTCCTTATACATGTAGCAATAAGGATGATATAAGCATGACATATCGAAAAAGAAAATGTTGAAGAAAAAAAAGGTGACATTCTGCCTTTAAAAGGAAGTGAAATGTTTTGCTGACGAAAATTTAATGAAATTCCAAATGTGCAATAAAAACACTTTTTGGCTGGTCAAACAAAATATTTAAATGGAATAATTTGAAGTACCGTACACCGATTCTGTTCATTATTTCATCCCATGCACATGATTGATTCAGAAAGAAGGATGTTGTTGTTGTTGTATGGTGTTTAGCGTCGCTTTCAACAATTTTTCAGTCATATCGCGACGGTGTCTACTTGAGTCAGTATTCTAAGCGCTGTCACACTGGAGTATCATGCCGCAGACACATGGTATGATATCCCACCCAGTCACATTATACTGACACCGGGCCGACCAGACCTAGAACTCTCCTCTAAATGCTGAGTGTCAAGCGAGGAAGCTTCTAGTACCATTTTTAAAGTCTTTGGCAGAAAGAAGGAAACAAATAAATAAGCAATAAAAAAATATCTGATTTTTAGCAAACATTATAATAGCTGGTGATATCTTGTACCATTATGATAAATAAACGTTGAATTAATTGGTTTGGTTTTTACATTTTAAAAAATGAAAAATGTTTAATAATTAATAGATAATTTTTTAATTATCTATGTAACATGTATTAGGATAGTAAATTGTTTAGTTTCAGGTTGTATGAAGCAGGATCAAAATTACAGTTAAAATCAATTTGTTTTCTTAAAGCAACACATCCACGTTTGAACTTTTAAAAAAAAATTTTTAATTGAGTTATGAGCACATTTCCCATACAAACAAATGATCAATTAGCTGTATATGAGCATATAAACACAATCCCGAACAAAATGACGCCCAAATTATAATGCGTGACTAACACTTTATAAAACAAGCGTGTAACTCACCCGAGTCAAAAAAAAATGTCAAAATGACTTTCAAGGCAGGTAAAGTACACTACGCACTAAAACGTGAAGTTTTTTAATACGACTCGCATAATTCAATTTGAAGCCAAGTTGGAATCCTCGGCAATTTAAAAATAATTTATAAAGTGTTGTCACGCTTTATAATTTGGACATCTTTTTTATAATTCTAAAGCGTTCTGGATAGTGTTTGTTAGCACATATACAGCTCACTGACCATATATTTATGTATGGGAAATGTGCTCACAACTCAGTTGAAAAACTTTTTAAAAAGGTTTAAACGTGGATGTGTTGCTTTAACAAATGTATAAAAAGGGAGGAAAGATATGTTTGATAAATTTAAATATGCATGCATTTATTATTACTGTAGACTTTGAATACAAAATACTTTTTTAAACATTGGAGAAATATGTATTTCATCACTGTACAATGATTTTTCAGCCGAGCAAAGAAGTTGACATCTGAGGACCAGGGTGCGGCCGATACCATTAACAACCGGCTCCGGAAAATGGAATACAAACTCTCTGAACTTAATCGTTATTGGTTAGAAATGGAACAGACAGGTCAACCACCATCAGTCACCCCGAAGATATCCAGCGCCTTCCAGCCCTACCCTAATGATCACAGGCGGTCATTTCCTCAAAGGTCGGCATCGCAGAGAAATCAGAAATCACAGTCTCTGCCGCCGAGTCGTGCTCAGAGCTTCAATAAACCTGAAGGCTCGTCGCAACCCCGTCGCCGAACAAGAAAAGGACCAATCACGAAAAATGGTAGTAACCGTAGATGGACTTCAGAACTGCCCCAGACTTCTCAGTTATCACAAGGTCCGGATAACAACAGATTAAGACCGGGTGATGAAGGAGATTCAGGGACTCAGAACGGGCATGGTCCTGGTGTTAGTCGGGAACAAAATCAACCGGACATGTACCAAAACCAGCATTCCCAGCCTCATGTTAGTCAGTCATACTACCCCATATCTGAGGACTTTTCACCCCAAATTCCACCTTCAAGTTATTCAGTGCAAATACAACCTCAAAATCAGCAAGATTCTGTTGCTTTAGCTCTGGAGCAACAAATTCAACCGGACATGTATTCATCTGGGCAGCATTCGCAATATCAACCGGACAATTCATACCAACCTCAAACTCAATCTCAAATGGATGTGTCGCCACAGGTGTCACAACCACCAATACAACCAGAAGTGTCAAATCTTGTCAAATCACAAAGTAAACCGGAAGTGATAAAAACTGTACCAAAAAAATCTGATTCTAAGTCGGTGAGTAGTTTTATTCCGGATACATTGCCAATATCAAAAAGTACTCCTGATGTGTATCGTCCTGCGCCTCGTACGGTAAACATAAGCTTCCGGGCTCCTTCAAGAAGGGCAGACAGCCCTCCGATGAATTTCCAGCAACTTATTACAAAATTTCAAACCGGCGATGTTGATCAGCCAAAGGAAAGCAAGGAGAAGCAGGAAGTTCAGAAAGAACTAAGTCAAGTTTTGAAAACACGAGCCAACTTTGTAGATGAAGATGAACGGGAGAGAACAAACAGACAGATGACCGTTACTGACCGTGACCTTGGAGATATCCTGGCAGACGACATTGGACTTAAAGATTTACTGGAATTGGTAAGATACATTAAAAAAAAATGTAACCTGATATTTTGCATGACTCCTGTTCAAATGAAGGGTCTAACATCCATTGGGCACTTTGATTTTAACATTGGAATACCACATGTTAAAAACAATTTTCTCATCCATTTTAGGAATTATTTTAATCATCTTGATATTAAGAGCATTGTTTAGTCATAACAATTAAGAATGGGTCATTTAAATGAATGGGATTTAATATCCGTAAGGTGCTGGCTGTAAATTTATCGCAGATTTTTAAAACTTCATGAAAACATTCAAACATGTCGACTGTCCAGTATTGATCGACCAAAACATACCTTTACCATAGGATTCACACTGCTCATATATTTTCGCAAATTTCATACATTGAGGAATTTTGTAATTGAAAACATTTGATTTGGATTTTGATTTCACATTTATGTAACATTCAATTTGAGATGTTTTACAGACAGGTATAAACCAACCTTTACGTATTACAATATACCAGAATATGCGCAGCGGTATCAAATAATGGATCTGACATGCAACTACAGTAAATGGTTAAGATATATTAAGATGTTAACTTCTATTTCCATCAAGTTTTTAAAGATTGTTAATTTATTTTCCTGATATCATTGGCAGTGATACAAAAACATAAATATTATAACCAGTCTAAACTGTAGCAGCTAGCTTTTGCGCAGTTACCAGTGGAACCAGTCTGTGAATCATTCTCAGACCAGTCTGATAGATGTTTTATAATCAGACTGGTGATCAGATGCACTCACCTAGCTGAGGAATGTGGTTACCTGTGATAACTGTGAGGTAGAGATAAACCTCTTTTTCATGGTTCACTGATTCCTTAGACTGTAGAATGGACCTAGCTTTTCTCGCTGCTTGGGTCCATTATAACCCTTTACTCCATAGTTTCGCGTTTTCCCGCACCAGTCACAGAAGGCCTTTGAAAACAGTGCAGAAAGAGTTCAGATTGCTCGTAATGAGCAATCTGAACACTTCCTGCACCGTTTTCTACTCTGTCAGTTAATATAAACATAATTTACCCAATAATTCAAAAGCCTTCTATATTAGAGGTGTCCTAAGGCGTCTATATAAAGGGTTAAAGCAATGAGATTGGAGAATGTTGATTGGTCATTTGCATCAGCAAAAGTTGAATAACATCATAATTTAGTTAAAGTACTATTAATTGTGGGACAGGCATAGAATTTTCTGCTTTTTTTCATTGGGGTTTAACATCAGACCTGATTTGGGAGGCTGATGTGACCCCCCAAAAAAACCCTGAGAAAAAATGTTGTTTTATTTGATTTTCTTACACCACAATTCAATTCCCAATTATTGGGGGGAAAATACATATCAGTTTGAAATACTGGGAAGTAGCAGTATACAGACCCCTGTTTTATAAATGTAAAAAAAATCCTGAATCATGATTCCATCATGTATAGATAAAGTTCACATAAATCAAGACAGACTTTCAATATCCCATCATGTACAGATCTATAGGTGTTATTTACAGCTAGTCAGAAATCTCGATGTATGAAAACCTGGAAAACATTCAAGTTTTGTTCACTCTTATAGCTTGTAGGAGTGCATATTGGAGATAAGCAAAAAGAATGTAGAATTCTGCGAAGATCAAGCAAATAGGAAACACAGTTATTTATTAAGCAATGAGCTTCAGTTTCTGTAGAAAAGTTTATAATTAAGATGTTTTAGTTGTGTATTTAAAAAATAAGCGTAAAGTGCAATGACATGATAAATATGAGAAAAAAAATATGCAAATGGTGATAAAGGACAGTGCCATTGATAATGACCTACATTGACAACGACTTTGCTGACCCTTGGGGTTTGATATATTCAAACAGACAGTTATAAAACACCTCATATTAAGCAAAACAACAAAAAACAATATATAACTGGTATATATACAACTGGTTTGTCCAGTACATACTTTTCAGATGGATCCTCCACTGCCGAGTGGTCTAAGGCACAGTCTCAAATTCACATACCTCTCACCGCTAAGGTCATAGGTTCGTGTCCCACTCGCTCCAAAAACTTTGTATGAGAAAGTCTGCCTGTTATTTGCAGAAGGGCAAATCTACTTAAACTGATTATGAGGTCTTCCTCGTCCAATAAAACTGGTTGTGCCATATATAACCTGAAATGTGTTGAAAAAATGATCTGATTAAAATTTAATTTTTTTATAAAATATTAAACTGCACAATCATGTTTATGCAACTAATTTGTTTTACAGACAGACACGTATCATAAACAATAATGTTCAAAGAGACGCATGATCTAGGCATGTTAAACCTCTCAGAAGTATTGTGATCATGTTTAGAAAGTTATTTGGCATGAACAGCGTGCCAATGCATGTAAAACGTTTTCTGACGTGATGCCCCTCCTGAATCATGGTTATTTGTTTAACATTATTTTGCGTTGTTGATATTTCTGGAAGTCGTAAATAAATTCCTCATGATCTTGTAGACATTTTAATGCATGGTATAAAGCAATTGTAGATCAGTTCACAGGGTTTTCATTTTAAAATCGAACAACAGATTGAAAGAGAAAAACAACAGATCAGGCCGGGGGTCAAGGGGGCAAATGTTCGATGTTTCTGGAAAAACAACCGATCCAAACCTGATTTTAACCGATGATTTCAATCGGCGATCGGTTAAAAATTAAAACCCTGAGTTCACCTAGACTATGTGAGACTATTGACAGTAAGACATGAACCCCTGCTATGTGTATGTCCAGGTGACAGTTGAAGCTCCACACCCCATCCCCCCCACCTTCACCCCTTCACCCCTTATTCTTATCATTTGAACTTTATACACTACAGGGTAAGGTTAAGGGACTTTGGTGGTTATATTGACATTGGTCTCAAATGTCTGTGTGATGTCCCAGGGGCTGACATCATTTGATTATAGATGGGGTGGTATAAAGTTTGTAAGTTACTCATGAGGGACGACGGTTTTACTCAGCTTCTTTGTTCATTAATCTGAGGTAAAATATATAACCATGTGTAACATGAATGTGTTGAAATAGGCTTTTACAGGTGTGGGTGGACAAAAAGATGATGATTAACAATGATACAAGATCCAACAAAACTAATGTATTCAAACCCGGCTAGCTTAGTCAGTGACACTTCAGACTGTCAATCCAGGGGTTATGAGTTTGAATCTCTGCATGGCCACATATACTGTGATGATTGGTCGTTGACTTTGTCCTGAGTCTCCCCCCTCTGAATATGTGGGGAAATAGTCATGTGACCTGCAGAGTTAATTGTGTGTCTAATACTGGTTAACTGTACACAGAGAGCTGTTGAATAATTGAAATATTGTTAAAAAAAGGCAAAAACAAAACAGAACGATACAAACAAATACTTATTCTTATTTTCATCAGCCATACAGATTGGTTTCTGCTTCTGTGTTTTCTGTGCCCAGCATGTGGCAGACAGAGATGATATACTGAAGATATACACAAGATATACCTTTGATAAAAAACAAATATTGTTTATTCAGTCTGCCTCTACCTGCCTGAAGGCAGTGCTTTCTAGAAACACAGGGGTGGCTTATCTTGTCTTTCCTCAATGTTTATCTTAATTTCCATGGCAACTGTGTATATTTCTGGCAAATTCTAAATTCCATTACCTGAGATTTGCCTGTAAATTTGGCATGGAGAGCTTATATATATATATACTGCTGCAAAACTTCTTACCAAAATGGAAGTGTGGATCTTACTAGTTTGTTTGTATGGTGTTTTGCGCAGTCTTTTAATCATTGGCTATTACACCTAATTGTCATTCCATTAGGCAACCAATACTAGACACACCTTATCTCTGCAAGTCACTGACTACTTCCCAACATAATCAGATATGGGAGAGTCATGGATATAGAACAAGATTTACGGCCAATTATCAGAAATTGTGACTGGGCAAGGATTCAAACTCTTGAAATATAATATAATATCTTACAAGTATACTTACAGTTGCCATGATTACTCATTTATATTGACATCTTGCAATCCAGCTGCAGTATGCTGTCTTTTGTAGATGTGTTCTTGTTTCTAAGTGTCCTATCTTGGGATGAAGGTCAAGTTGCCCATCTCATAATTATGAATCTATGTTATGGAAAATAATTTTGTAGTCTTTCTCCTTTTCCTGTGTATTGCTGATACTTAGGTAATTTGTATCAATACTGTGTTGATTACCCACAATCCTTAGAGTTCTGCATGCATGTTCTCAATATAATCCAGTTTTCAATATGTACGCAAGACATTGTTGAGTATATATATATAATGAGATCACAGCATGGTCTAGTGGTAGAGCATCTGTCTCGCATGGGGAAGGTCATGGGTTCAATCCCTGGCAGTTATATGACTTGAAAAATGGTATGAAAGTACTAGAAGCTTTCTCATTTGGCACTCAGCATTTAGAGAATAGTTCTGGGTCTGGTTGGCCAGATGTCAGTATAATGTGACTGGGTGAGGTATACCATGTGTCTGTGGCATGGTACTCCAGTCTGGTCGGCCAGATGTCAGTATAATGTGACTGGGTGGGGTATACCATGTGTCTGTGACATGGTACTCCAGTCTGGTTGGCCAGGTGTCGGTATAATGTGACTGGTTTGGGAAAACCATGTGTCTGTGGCATGTTACTCCAGTCTGGTCGGCCAGATGTCAGTATAATGTGACTGGGTGGGGTATACCGTGTGTCTGTGGCATGGTACTCCAATCTGGTCGGCCAGATGTCAGTATAATGTGACTGGGTGGGGTATACCATGTGTCTGTGACATGGTACTCCAATCTGGTCGGCCAGATGTCAGTATAATGTGACTGGGTGGGGTATCATACCATGTGTCTGTGACATGGTACTCCAGTCTGGTTGGCCAGATGTCAGTACAATGTGACTGGGTGGGGTATCATACCATGTGTCTGTGACATGGTACTCCAGTCTGGTTGGCCAGGTGTTAGTATGATGTGACTGGGTGGGGTATACCATGTGTCTGTGACATGGTACTCCAGTCTGGTCGGCCAGATGTCAGTATAATGTGACTAGGTGGGGTATCATACCATGTGTCTGTGGCATGGTACTCCAGTGTGGCAGTGCTTAGAATACTGCCTTTAGTAGACACCATCGCGATATGACTGAATAATTGTTGAAAATGACACCAAACACGATAAAACAACAAAATTATGTATTATGTCCCATTGCACATGTCCAAACTGAATAAGACTTAGATACTAAATATGGAATTAAGTAAAATATTATGGCTTATGATGTTACTATTGTAAGCAGTTTTGGGCCCTTCTCAGCTATTAGGAAATTATCTCTCAAATTTTAGATATGGATAAAACCACTTAATTTCAGTTCATGACACTTATAGATATATCATAAATGCTTAAACTGATAATAAAAAGATAGCGTAGGGCTTATTTAACAACTTTTTATTGTTTTCAGTAAAGACACCACAAAGTGACGCCCATTATCTTGACAAATCTAATTTTCATTTTAAACAGTTTTTTCCTGCCAAAATCACTATTAAGTAACTGTTAAGTAATTCATTTATCCGGTTTTCATACACTGGAAACAACTACCATTAAGAAAAAGTTCCTTTTTTTTTCTGTAGTACAGTTAAAAATAGTGACGCCTATTACTTTTATTCCTGGCTGCATTTCTTTTTTTCCTTTAAGCAGATCCTCTTTCCCATAGAAAATCTTGTTATGGACAAGTCAATCAGATTTCTTCAAATGTCTTTCATATTATATTTTAGAGTTAAAGTGACATTTAATAATTATATAGACACTTTTATGTACGGACATTACTGTTGACATTTTGACAACCAAAAAAAAGTGACGCCTATTACTCCAATATCATTTGTAATAAATAATATTATTTGAATACCCCTGAAGTGGTGTATCAAGTGGTAAAGAAATTAACTTTACCTGTGACTCCATATGCATTTAAGTGGACTATTCTCAAATTTTACTCATCTAATTAAACACACAATTAAGGTGAACATTTTTTATTGATTTTTATTGAAACATGTACATACATCCAATCTGAATGATTTGCACTTGGGTAAAACACAATAAAGGACACAAACGCTATAATCAATTCAAATAGTTATTATAAGTTGATAATAATTAAAGATATAGCTGCAAGATATAAATGGAACCTTAAGATGGCATTATTTTTTGTTTTTAACATCTGTTTGTCATAAACATTTGAATATTTTAAACCCTTGTATATACGCATGATACTATCACACGCGACACTACGTCACAAATCACTTTATCATAGTCAATATTGTGTTTGTTAAGTTCAGTTATTAAAAGCGTAAATTTATTTTTAATTCTATATGGTTGATTCGTTGCTAACATGCAATAAATTAGCTTGTGGGTTCCAGTTCATTAATACGCCAAGGGGAACAAAGGGGATGTTCTTAAAAACTTTCAAACTGCAGACGGTTATTTGAATTTTTAACTGCATCCCCTACAGTTCACCATACTATGTTTCTCTCTGAAATGAAGTGATCATATATTACCAACCGAGGCGTTCCAAAATTAGTAACTCCTCGTTTTCTGTTCAATGTATTTATCGAAAAGAGACGAACATTAATTTGTAAACAAAACCCGTTCATAATTATGTACTAGCTAATAATATGCTTTATATTTATTTTTCCATTTGCAAAGTCTCAGTAATCAAATAAACATGTATTCTATTATTGTGAAGATTAAAACTGACTTGCATTAAAACTAAAAACAACCGTTTAGGAAGTTTAATGAGTCTTTAAATAATTATGGACACTACAAAAAGAAAATGATAATAAGATCTTGAGCCAATCTGTAACAAGGCTGGTTGATCAAGACGGTGCACAATATCAAAATTGGAGACAAAAAGAAGTTTTTGTTCCAACATCCAGCCTGCCCTTGACTGTAAAACTGGACCCATATCCCATGGGTGTCAGCTAGTTCATCATTAGGTGGTGAGACAAACTGAAAAATATATAACAAATTGTTTAGAAATTATAAATTTATAAATTATTTACAATAAATTTAACTCTTTTTACAATAGAGTATCAGTACAGAACTTATTAATGTTTTTGCAAAGAAATTTTGTTTTATTTACCATCATGGTGAGTATCATTTCAATACATTCAGACACTAAACAACCTAGCAACATGGATTTTTTACATGGTTGACTGCAGTAGTACTACTTAAATGAACCAGTAAGTAAGTTCTATTGAAAGCTTGCTTTGATGAAATACATTGGTGTATAGATACTGACCTCAGGTCAGCTTGATGATCAGTTAACTGTGATAGTACAGTAGTGGGTGGGTCATCAGTCACAGCTGGAGACATGTTCATCAAGATTGAATCTTCATTCGCTGGTCTATTAGACGGGTCAGTCGAGAGTGGGTCAATCTCTGTGAGACTAGACAGGTTAGTTGAGAGTTTGGTGTGATGAACGGACGCGAAGTTAACAAATTATGCTTTTCCGTTCTTTGGTGCCAAGCAATCTTCTTTCTCAGCCTTTCTTTTTCTTTGAAAACAGGATCATTCTTCCTTTGTTCTGGATACCTGATGACATCAAATGCATGTTTTAAATATAAGACATACCTCTATTGTTATATATATCAGAAATTATATGTGTAAGTTGTTAATATGTGTATGTGAAAGCTTGATTCTTATAAAACAACTAAAAAGTCTCCAAGCAAAAGATATAATTTCATTTTATAAAGAACTCTATGTTTAATAGTATAGATCTTTATCTTGAGAAAAATTCAGACTTTTGTGACCAATGTTGACCCAGATCAGACTAGGTTTCTGCATAGCCTGATCCTCTATGCTGTTTACAAATATTGATTTAAAACTTTAATTAATAAAATCATTCACTGATGAAATAGCAAACAATATTGACTACACTGTACGAAAGTTAAGGTTAATCTGGTTGTACACAAGTCATAAATGTCTGACCGCGTCCTTTTTTCTCGCAAGACTGCTCATATAATTATATAGTAGTGTACTAAATTAATTGATTTAATTATTTTACCTTTTTGGTCTTTCAGCAGGAGTTTATGTCAAGTAATTACTATTACTGCTAATAGGTTTTGGTTCCTTTGCTGTAGGTGCACAGAGATCATGGATATTCTGCAAAATAAATGTACCATTTAGCTTTTGTTGTACCTTTTACCGAATAACTGGCATTTAAAATGGTACTTCAAAGTCCAACATAGAAATTACATGCAATTTTCATATATTTTTCATACTTATTGTGATAGAAGAAAAAACAGTGTAGGGCATGTGATGATTTCTTATTACTTTGATTAAAACTGGTCCTTCACCTATTTCAAAAGCCTTCTGCAATGGGGGTGGGGGTGGCAGCATTCTCCACAAGTTTGGGGTAGGGAGATATGTGTAAGCAGTATAGGGTTTAACATTTTTGACAAAACTCTTTTGTTTATATTCAAATTATTCTGTAACAGTATTGGATGTGTTGGACATAATGAACTATTTTTAAACCATGTCAAACATAATTTCCATCACGAAAACAGTACAAACATTGTTATTATGTATGCTAAACCAATTTTAAATTGTAAAACTCTATTAACAATTAATATTCCAAGAAAAACAATCACTTGAAAGATGACACTGATGCTTGCTTTAAAATTCTAATCACAAATTACATTTCTGTATTTGGAAAATTACTTTTGACAAGACAGTCTGGTCAAAATAACTGCCAAACTACTATTTGATAGTTAAGTGTTGACAGTTGGAAGTTAGTCTCTTGCTCCAAAAATTATGAATAAAGTTTATATTTTCTTAATGTTTTTAAAGGCTACATAAAATTTTAACTGAAAAATACAAATAAAACGCCTCATGCATGTGATGGAAATTATGATTGACATATATTTGATGACGGACATTATTCTTGACAAAATACTAACAGATTTAGTCTATCACGCATACATCGTCAAAGCATAATTTCCGAATAAAAAATTAAAATATTTTCTCTTATATATTCTGCACACACTTTAAATGTAAGAGGCCAACAGCTACAGCCAAGTCATCATCATTAAAAGTCTTATTCAATCGAGTCAGCATCAAAAATGAAATAAATATGAATAAAGCATGAACGGCAATTACTTCTCAGATAAATGTCTGTCAATAAAAATGTCCGTACAAACAAGTTCTGTCAAACTGTAATTGCCGATCTCGACTTTTCTAAAATACTCCTGAAAGTAAGGAGAATACTCTCGTGTGTCCGTGTGTCATCTCTCTAATCCATGTACACTGCTATCGTTACTTCGAATTATACACAAGTATTGTGTTGGGATGATAAAACAATGATTCAATTTTTCTGTGACGCCCATTACTTGGCTGAGCGGTTGACAGACATCAAACTTACCTCCATATTTTTGTTTTATGTAAAATCTGCACTGGTATCGATGACGTAGTACACATAAAACGGTCTCAGGCAAATTTTAACTCCCGATAAAAAAGTCCCCTAGATCGTTTTAGTGGATTCGTGACTCGGCATACGCCAATTACGGAATTGACGGACATTTCGATTCCCGAATAAAATTTGAATTTTACAGCTTTGTCATTGTTATATACAAAGTGTGTTATTTTAAAACCTACAATGGAAATATGTTTTCCAAACATGTGGATGTTCTTTGATCATCACAACATGATTAATATATTTTTTTTAATGCCGACAACTCTTCTTGTTTTGACGGATGCCGTAATAGGCGTATGCATCAATTTCTAACAAGTTTTTTTTATCAATTGTAACATATTCATTTACTAGTTATAGTGAATAGTTACAAGTATTATTTCATTTAAATATTAGCAAATGACTTACTGTTGTCATATAGATTAAAAGGGGAAAATTTGGCCATGATTGAAGTCCCCTCATTTTCCAGCCAAAATGGATGACGGATATTCCTTGACATTTCAAGTTTCAAATACAAATTTGATCCATTTTCTGAGAATTGAGTCAAGATATTGTTTTTTCTATCTGAGGAATTAACAAACAACAAATTTAAAACATAGTTTTTTATTTATCTTATTTCTAATAGAAAATACAATTTAAAAAGTGACGGCCATTACTATTTCCAAATAGCTGAGAAGGGCCCTTTTAGGTTTTGTTAGAAGTTTTGACTTGTAGATTTTCCAGCCTGGACTGGTATCAAACATTTTGTTTTCTCATACAGATCATAGGCAGTGATAGGTGTGATTTGGTGATGTTATGTACAAACCTACCTTACATCTTCTTGCCTCTTCTTATAATATCTCGGTTTCAAAATATTTGGATTGAAAGCAAATATTTTATTTTTTTGTCTATGTGCATATGTACATGTAAACCTGCCTTACATATGCTATGTGTTGTAACAGGCAGTCTTAGTTTCAAAATATTTGGATTGGAAGCAAACATTTTATTTTCTCCGTGTACATGTTCAAGTATATTCTGCGTTTCGCGAGAGGCAGTCTTGGTATCAAAATATTTTGGCATAAACTGAAGTGTGAATAAGTTTGATTATCTCAGTAGAGATGTTGAAATATTTCACTCATGGGTGCATCACCTTCAGCCCACCTCCTCCTTGTCTAATAGATTGTACATAGTTTAAGGAATGGAATGTTTTCTGTCATTCTTGAATTGAATGATTGTTTTACATCTGATATAACACTTGTATAGTGTACTCAAGGACTGAAAGCACAATTTTGAATTTTCATCCTGTGATGAAAAATATTAGTCTTGTGTAATGTCTTTGGCTTGGCAGGCTTCATGATAAAGTTAACCTGATTAAGGTTTTTATCACCAGATGAAAATTCAAAATATATTATACAGAAGAACTTTGTTGGCTAGAACATGGATGGCTGGAACACCACATATAGCTTAAACTATTTATCTGGTCCCGACTGATACTTATTTCGATGTATATTCATGTATGGTATGATGTTTAACAACACTTGACTCGAACAACCCTTAACCCTTGGCTCAAACAACCCTTTACCCTTGGCTCGAACAACCCTTAACCGTTGGCTCGAACAACCCTTAACCCATGGCACGAACAACCCTTAACCCTTGGCTCGAACATGGCTCGAACAACCCTTAAGCCTTGGCTCGAACAACCCTTAACCCTTGGCTCGAACAAACCTTAACCCTTGGCTCGAACAAACCTTAACCCTTGGCTCGAACAACCCTTAACCCGAAAAAAAACTTAATTCTTGGCTCGAACAACCCTTAACCCTTGGCTCGAACATCCCTTAACCCTTGGCTCGAACAACCCTTAACCCTTGGCTCGAACAACCCTTAACCCTTGGCTCCAACAACCCATAACCCTTGACTCGAACAAACCTTAACCCTTGGCTCAAACAACCCTTAACCCTTGGCTCGAACAAACCTTAACCCTTGGCTCCAACAAACCTTAACCCTTGGCTCAAACAACCCTTGGCTCAAACAAACCTTAACCCTTGGCTTGAACTAACCTTAACCCTTGGCTCCAACAAACCTTAACCCATGGCTCCAACAAACCTTAACCTTTGACTCAAACAAACCTTAACCCTTGGCTCGAACAAACCTTAACCCTTGACTCGAACAAACCTTAACCCTTGGCTCGAACAACCCTTAACCCTTGGCTCGAACAAACCTTAACCCTTGGCTCCAACAACCCAAAACCCTTGACTCGAACAAACCTTAACCCTTGACTCGAACAAACCTTAACCCTTGGCTCGAACAAACCTTAACCCTTGGCTCGAACTAACCTTAACCCTTGGCTCGAACAAACCTTAACCCTTGGCTACAACAGCCCATAACCCTTGACTCAAACAGCCCTTAACCCTTGGCTCGAACAACCCTTAACCCTTGGCTCAAACAAACCTTAATCCTTGGCTCCAACAACCCATAACCCTTGACTCGAACAAACCTTAACCCTTGGCTCGAACAAACCTTAACCCTTGGCTCGAACTAACCTTAACCCTTGGCTCGAACAAACCTTAACCCTTGGCTACAACAGCCCATAACCCTTGACTCAAACAGCCCTTAACCCTTGGCTCCAACAACCCATAACCCTTGACTCAAACAACCCTTAACCCTTGGCTCCAACAACCCTTAACCCTTGGCTCCAACAACCCTTAACCCTTGACTCAAACAAACCTTAACCCTTGGCTCAGACAAACTTTAACCCTTGGCTCCAACAAACCTTAACCCTTGACTCAAACAACCCTTAACCCTTGGCTCCAACAAACCTTAACCCTTGACTCAAACAAACCTTAACCCATGGCTCCAACAAACCTTAACCCTTGACTCAAACAAACCTTAACCCTTGACTCAAACAACCCGTAACCCTTGGCTCCAACAAACCTTAACCCTTGGCTCAAACAACCCTTAACCCTTGGCTCCAACAACCCTTAACCCTTGACTCAAACAAACCTTAACCCTTGGCTCATACAAACCTTAACCCTTGGCTCCAACAAACCTTAACCCTTGACTCAAAAAACCCTTACCCCTTGGCTCTAACTAACCTTAACCCTTGACTCAAACAACCCTTAACCCTTGGCTCAGACAAACCTTAACCCTTGACTCAAACAACCCTTAACCCTTGGCTCCAACAAACCTTAACCTTTGACTCCAACAACCCTTAACCCTTGACTCAAACAAACCTTAACCTGTGGCTCAAACAAACCTAAACCCTTGGCTCCAACAAACCTTAACCCTTGACTTAAACAACCCTTAACCCTTGACTCAAACAAACCTTAACCCTTGACTCAAACAACACTTAACCATTGGCTCAGGCAAACCTTAACCCTTGGCTCCAGCAACCCTCAACCCTTGCCTCCAACAAACCTTAACCCTTGACTCAAACAACCCTTAACCCTTGACTCAAACAAACCTTAATTCTTGGCTCAAACAAACCTTAACCCTTGGCTCCAACAACCCTTAACCCTTGGCTCCTACAAACTTTAACCCTTGGCTCAAACAAACCTTAACCCTTGGCTCAGACAAACCTTAACCCTTGGCTCCAACAACCCTTAACCCTTGGCTCCAACAAACCTTAACCCTTGGCTCAAACAAACCTTAACCCTTGGCTCAGACAAACCTTAACCCTTGGCTCAGACAAACCTTAACCCTTGGCTCAAACAACCCATAACCCTTGACTCAAACAAACCTTAACCCTTGGCTCAAACAAACCTTAACCCTTGGCTCAGACAAACCTTAACCCTTGACTGAAACAAACCTTAACCCTTGGCTCAAACAAACCTTAACCCTTGGCTCAGACAACCCTTAACCCTTGACTCAAACAAACCTTAACCCTTGACTCAAACAAACCTTAACCCTTGGCTCAGACAAACCTTAACCCTTGACTCAAACAAACCCATAACCCTTGACTCAAACAAACCTTAACCCTTGGCTCAAACAAACCTTAACCCTTGGCTCAGACAAACCTTAACCTTTGGCTCAGACAAACCTTAACCCTTGGCTCAAACAAACCTTAACCCTTGGCTCAAACAAACCTTAACCCTTGGCTCAGACAAACCTTAACCAAACTATTTTGTACATTTCTGTTGGGTTCGAGCCATCAAAGTTCTATTGTGTAATATAATGGTGAACTATTTCAGATTTGATCATATTGATATTAAAAAGAAGTTGCATGCATCTAACCAGCATTTTTTGAACAGATGTTGTCAACAAGTGTTGTCTTAAACTCATTTAATTGCCTCACTTGTGAAAAAAATTCTTACATCAACAAATCATGTCCTTAGTCTTCCTGGGTGGGACCGTCACTGAGCATAATTATGTGGACAAAGTGTCTTGCTCAAGGACATTACACATGGAAGTGGCTAAGGTTTTAAACTACATAATATGGTATGATACCCCACCCAGTCAGATTATATTAACGACGGGTTGACCAGACCTAGAACTATCTTCTAAATGCTGAGTGCCCGGCTAGCAAACGTCGAGTACCATTTTTCTTTGGTCTTTGGTATGACCAGACTTGGAATTGAACACATTACCTTCTGCATGTGAAGTGGACGATCTACCCCCAACACCACCACTGCAGTTTTCTAAAGTTTGAAATAAGAATTCATGTGTATGCTGCACATGAAATAAATTTCATTGTGTTTTTGTTGTGTTTCACAGCAATAACTGATAGCTTCATGCAAGAAATTAAGTTTTTGAAATTAATTTGCTAATAATTGTCTGCATGGTTTGACTCCTAGTTAGGAAATTTGTATTTACAACCCTTCTAAAAATGGTAATTGTGGATGATAAAACAAGTATCTTCTGGCACCCATATAAGTGCATATGAAATTGAGGAAAGTGAAAATGAATTTGTTTATTTCAGTCTCATTATGGTAACATAATACACATTATATAAATGTACATTACAAACAATATACAGCCACACCTTTCTTAAGCATTCAGTCAAAGGAAGGAGCAAAAATGACCTTTTAAGATAGGTTACTGCTTAATACAGGTAAATTTGCTCTGAAAGCCTAACAGTGGAAAATAGCAAGTGTGGCTGCTTAAGACAGGTTACTGCTTAATACAGGTAAACTTGCTCTGAAAGCGTAACAGTGGAAAATAGCAATTGTGGCTGCTTAAGACAGGTTACTGCTTAATACTGGTAAACTTGCTCTGAAAGCGTAACAGTGGAAAATAGCAAGTGTGGCTGCTTAAGGCAGGTTACTGCTTAATACAGGTAAATTTGCTCTGAAAGCGTAACAGTGAAAAATAGCAATTGTGGCTGCTTAAGGCAGGTTACTGCTTAATACAGGTAAATTTGCTCTGAAAGCGTAACAGTGGAAAATAGCAAGTGTGGCTGCTTAAGACAGGTTACTGCTTAATACAGGTAAATTTGCTCTGAAAGCGTAACAGTGGAAAATAGCAATTGTGGCAGCTTAAGACAGATTACTGCTTTATACAGGTAAATTTGCTCTGAAAGCCTAGCAGTGGAAAATAGCAATTATGGCAGCTTAAGACAGGTTACTGTTTAATACAGGTAAATTTGCTCTGAAAGCCTAGCAGTGGAAAATAGCAATTGTGGCTGCTTAAGACAGGTTACTGCTTAATACAGGTAAATTTGCTCTGAAAGCGTAGTAGTGGAAAATAGCAATTGTGGCTGCTTAAGACAAGTGGCTGTCTGATGGCACAAGTTTGACTGTATGAAGAATGTCAAAACAAAACAAAATAATTATAATCATGTCTCCTTTTAATCTGCTTATTAAATTTTGATCTTTTTTGGAGGTGGGGTGGGGGGGGAGACATCTATTTTTTTTTTCTGAAGCACATTGCAACTATCTACCCAGTAAACTTATACATCAAGGTAATTTACACTTTTTTAATTAATGTCAGACTGTGTCAGTAATTAAGCTTAATTACACACACCAATTAACAGCTGCCAATTAACTAATTAGTCAAACACTGTATGTAACTGAACATAGTGACTCCAGCTAGAACAATACTGCAGACGACTGTTCTGCCTCACTTCTAGCATAATAAATCTTAACTTAAAATTCGAAGGATCTCCAGGCAGTCAAATTTCGCACTAGGCAATTAAATGATGCTATTTCACATATATATATTAAATAAATATAAGTACCACAGGTGTTATCTGCTGCTCACAGTAGCAGCCGAAACTTTGAATGATTTTTATCCCCCACTCCCCTGTCTGGCAGATGCCATATTTGGGAGACTGGTACCCTGCACTTACAGTACAAACATACAGCCAAAATGGCCCAATCCATTCATATGTTGGGAGTGGGGGGACTTACCTGTAAAAACAGATTTTGGTTTGTTTAGACTCTTTTTAGATTCTTTTATTTAATGACAAGTTTACCAAAAATAATTAATTACTATGAAACTTTTTTACTATGTAAAAATGTAGTAAAACTGGATAAAGACGATGCAAGTCTGTAAATTATATAACTGTTCCAACACCTGCCACCCCTCTCAAAGATAGTAGAAATGGAACGGCCCAGAAGCCTGTGGATTACCAGCATCTGTCAGATATGTAACTTCAGTGTTTAGAAAGAATTTAGAGCCGAAACATCTTTCTGCATGCATTACTATTTAGTAAAATTGCATGATTTTCGATTTTGCTATTTGAAGTTTAAAAGTGCTATTAAATGCTACAAAAAGGAAGCGCCCTTTTGAAATTGGATTTTAGAATTTTAACTCTACTTTCAAATGTGTGTCGTAACTTTTTGTGCTAAGAAGTGATAAAGAGAAAAGTTCAAAATGTCGGATCGAGCTTCGACTACGACGGATATATCAGAGATCCCACCCTCGACGACTACCATCAGTACTGTTGCCGTACAGGCTGGCAGGTCAAAGGTCGTTCTCGCAATTCTACGTGTAAGTTTTTTTTTAAATGGTTTGATTATTTTTGCAAAGAATTTTCTTTAAAGGCGGAGAAGTTTTATATATAATGGTTATAAAGCATGTTATTCCTAAATGGGTGGGGTACAAATTAATTAAACGAATTTTCATAACTTTACAAGTTAAAAAATTATTACCAGTATTGTTTTTTAATTATTTTAAAGGGTCCTCCGTGGCCAAGTGGTCTCAGGCGCCATCCCAAGATCACTTACCTATCACCACCAAGGTTGTAGGTTTGAATCCCGCTCACTTTAAAAACTTTGTGTGAAAGTTTGTCAGTTACTTACAGAGGGACGATGGTTCTACTCAATTTGACTCAGTCTGAGGTCTTCCTCTGCCAGTAAAACTGGATATGCCATATATAACCTGAAAATGGCATTGAACCCAAATTAAAAAAATATTTTTTTGGTATGAAGCTACGGAGAATTATTATGTACCTGTAGTATAGTTATAATTTATAAGTATAATTTATAAGGTCGGTATGGTACAATCTGAATACGTTGGTTTTAATAGATAAAAAAGTACCGTATGAAGAATAAATCATTTTTAGTTTTTTTTGTGTGTTTTTTTCCTTTATGTCCAATAAAAACCTCTGTTACTTTACTTCAGTTGTTAAAAATGTTTTTTCTTCATGTCATATTGAACAGGCGTACCAGTATATAATTATAACTTCATGGCATTATACAGAGAAGTAAACGCAACTGATTGAGATTTTGTGGAAGTTCACTAGTCTATTCATGCAAAATAGCGCAAAATTTCGATTTTAGTCATCTTGGAATGATATTCTCAACAAAACGAGAAGATGGTGGTTCTACTCAACTCAGATTCATTCTGAGGTTTTCCTCAACCAATAAAACTGCATAATACCATAAAAAATTATATAACCTATAAAGTGTTGAAAATGGGTGTTGAACTCCATTAAAAAAAGGAGATGCAAGTTTCCTTTCCTTCTATATAAATCCTTGATAAATTGTAATAATCATTACAGGCATCCATTGTTTTAATAATGTAATATAAATTCTTTTTACTGAGCAGCACTTTCCAATCAAAATATAAGTTGGAGCATCTTATCTGATAAAATTGGCAGAAAGGAATTTGAGAAATTTGGATAGTTGCCATGGTGATTCATACTTCCTGTTTAGCAGCAGACGGTCATAGAATGCATTCAGTGGTTATAAGAGTATAATTATAATCTATTTATATCGCAGAAGAGTAATTTATAGAGGTTTTTTTTTTTAATTAGAATCTAATAACTGAGAAACAATTTGCTTTAAACAAATTTAGTCCGTGATTTAAGATTCCATGTTTCTTGGCTTTGAAGAGACAGGGTAAAATGAATAATGCAATGATAATATTTTATTGCTTTTTGTTTGAAATGAAATTAGATTATACCATTAATTAACATTGTAACAGTTATCATATTTCAGTAACAGCAAAGAATAAGACATTACATATATTTAGTTTTTATTTGGTGACCTTGACCTTTAACAATAAAAGACTTAGCATTCACAATGTTTAGTTTCTGTGTTTAGCTCATTTCTCAAAAACATTTTGACCAAGAGTCACCAAATTTGGTTCATAGTTATGTTATGGGTAGTACAACTCACAACCATTTGTCTAGCTTGTTTGGGGTGACCATGACCCCTTTGGATGTAAAGCTTGACCTTGACCTCTAGAAACAATTTACTTAGTGAACAAAATGTTAACTTTTGATCTAAGTTATACCTCCATTTTGTATCTCAGAAACTGTTAGCCAAAAGTTACTAAATTTGGGCCATAGTTGTGTTGTGGGTAGTACAACAGAAAATAAGGCAGACTTTCTTCAGAGGACCTTGACATTGACCTTCTATTAATAATTAATTTAGCCTACAAAATGTTATGCTTTTTATGTTTAGCTCTGTTTCTTTTAAACTGTTTGGTCTAGAGCCACTAAACTATCCAAAACATGCAGCATTCTTTGTGATGACCCTGACCTCTACAAATAATTAACTTTGCCTACAAAGTGTTTATTTTTTGTTTTTTTTTACTGTTTTCCTAAAAGTTGTCAAATTTCATTCCAGTTGTGTAAGGTTATTATAAATTAAATGCTAGATAATCATCCAAACTTTTCTTTAAAAAAAGGGAGAATGGATAGATTTTATTTTTGTTTTTAATTTTTTTTTATTTAAAAAAAAACAAAAAACACATATATGAAAATTAGGGGGTGGGATGGCCTAATGGATAGGACTAACTGACTTCTTCATAACCACATTTAGTGATAATTTGATATAAGCCAGTCATTTAATTCCGTGAAATTCTCTTGTGTTTTATTTAGACCTTTTAAGTGATTTTTCCTGACACATACACACAAAAAAAGCAACACACATTATACATGACATAATCTGATCCTCCACCCAAATGTTGGCTATATGTATATATTCACCCATCTGTTTATGTAATTGTAATTACCTCAGCATGATTGATGAGAGGTTTAGTGGATTGATACAAGATTCTTACTGATCATTCTGGCATGTCTTCACAGACAATCACAAACATGTGGCACCAATCCTCCACCTTACCTGAGGTGTAATGCCTCATGTGTACACAGATAATATAGGTGTACACACAGTTGCATGAGCTACAGGTAAAATATCTCTGCTGTGTAGCAATGGTGCAGATGTAACTTGTTGAGGTTCCCCAACATTGTCTTCTGTATGGAGAGATAAAGAGATAAGAAGAGAAGGAGAGGTAATGAGAAAATGAGAGGGAGAGGTGGGAGGGGAAGGGAGAGAGAGGTGGGATGGGGAGAGAGGAGAGAGAGGTGGGATGGGGAGAGAGGAGAGAGAGGTGGGATGGGGAGAGAGGACAGATAGAGAGGTGGGAGGGGAAGGGAGAGAGAGGTGGGATGGGGAGAGAGGACAGATAGAGAGGTGGGAGGGGAAGGGAGAGAGAGGTGGGATGGGGAGAGAGGACAGATAGAGAGGTGGGAGGGGAAGGGAGAGAGAGGTGGGATGGGGAGAGAGGACAGATAGAGAGGTGGGAGGGGAAGGGAGAGAGAGGTGGGATGGGGAGAGAGGACAGATAGAGAGGTGGGGGTGTGATTGGAGGCGTTTGAGGTGAATATTCCACACGTCCATACTGTTGCAGGATGATGGTTGAAGCTAGTTTCAGAGGCATGCATCACTGTCCTGCTGTAAATAATCGCCAGACTTTGTTGCAGACATTTTCAGAATACACAACCTTATGGGTGAGACAGTGCCCGAATCCCACAGTCACAGTACATTCACAATATACATAATATAGGATGCTCTATTTTATTCCAAGTACAAAACGCCCAGTACTACAGAAAACAAATTGACTGTAGTTGACAAGCCGTTCAATGTTGACCTCTTTATAGGGTTCTCCATGGCAGAGTGGTCTAAGGTGCCGCATTAAGATCACTTATTTCTCATCACTAATGTTCAAGTCTCGCTCACTTCAACAATTTTACATGAGAAAATTTACCAGTTACTTATGAAAGGACGGTGGTATTCATTCTGGGGTCTTCTTCGACCAATGAAACTAGATATTAAAAAACAAACCATCTTTGTAGTTACTTGTATAAACATGTAAGTGTTTTTTTTTCGAATTGTAAAGAAATTACAAGAGAGTTAAGAAATTACATAAGTCATCTTTATCATCATGTATCATTTATCATTCATCCTTTACAGACTCCAAACTGCATTACAGTATTATTTAATAATCTGATAATTACCGTCTCTTTTTCTGAACATTGAACATTTTTAGTCACTTTGCCCATAATTACTAAGACTGACTGCCAGAAAGAAGCAAAACTGCATTTCATTGTCATTTGTCTCTCACCGTTGATTCAAGTGGGAAAGTTATCAGTTACCTGTGGACATGGATGTGCTTCAGTAGAGTAACAGTCTCCATGGTGATTGATATACGACATTGTGTGTCTTTATCATTCGTTTCTCAGCACTGATTTAAGTAAGGAAGTAACTTTGGTTATCAGTTACTTACCGAGATGGGTGTGCTCGAGTACTGGTTAATCCTTCAGGATCCCAAGAAAGCTGATCATCTGTTAGCCCTCTATATGATAAAAATGATGCTAATATTCAATCAATCAATCAAAAATCCACAACATGGACAATATCGACAGACATACATTGAGTTCATATTTGTAAGATGTTCTCTATTTTTGTGCACCAGACATGCAATCAGTACCTATATATCACTGTTCCATATTTTCAGCGCGGAGAATGGGTTCGAGTGCGTGTACACCAGACATGCAATCAGTACCTATATATCGTTGTTCCATATTTTCAGCACGGAGAATGGGTTCGAATGCGTGTACACCAGACATGCAATCAGTACCTATATATCGCTGTTCCATATTTTCAGTGCGGAGAATGGGTTCGAGTGCGTGTGCACCAGACATGCAATCAGTATATTTATATCGCTGGTCTATATTTTCAGTGCGGAGAATGGGTTCGAGTGCGTGTGCACCAGATGGAGCCAGACCTGATGGAGGTCGGCTCAACCCTCGAAGAAGCTCTCCAGCTACAGGCTGAACATGACCAACTATTGTCCAAACTACAGGTAAACATCTTACATAAGTTAAATTGTCGTCTGCAATGAAATTATTTTGCATTCAACATAAATTGATTTTTTTGTTTTTTATAAAGAAAAATTATTACAATAGTACTTATCAAACACACAAATATCTTAGGAGAATAATCTTGAAACACAATCAGCAGAATCTATAAAATTTACATAAAATGAGGTAAGTATATACAATATTAAAGTTGGAAGTTTGTCGAAAATATGAATCAAAACAGCTGTATCATTATGAATGATTATCTAGGTGATTAGAAATGATGGTTCCTGCACACACTACCTGCACTACTGCTAGTCAGACACTGATCTGGCTAGAGGTACTTCATATTTCACAGTGGGATAGGTAGTATCTCCCATACCTGACTCAGGATTTGTGTACAGTCAGAAAGAAGTCTTGGAGGAAGATTGAAAAAATTGAATAGTTTGTAATCTTTGGTTTACATGATCACCCAGTGATGGTATTTGGTGTATGTAATACTGGTAGGGTTTGAATGGTTAAATCAAGTTAGTTATCATCACAGTTCAGTAAGTTACATAGGGAAGGTTAAAAGATATCACAAATTAATAGATGCAGTAGCTGATGTCACAGAAGGAAGTTTAAATGATACCACAAAGAAAATAGATGTAGGAGCTGATAATGTTGAAAGAATCTTACTAAAGGTTGTAACTGATGTTGATAGAAGTTTTGGCCTGACCTGATTGCCTAATTTTAAGAAAATAAAAAATTAAGGAATTTTTAAAATTCGTTCCACTTCTTCAGTAAGGGATTAAATATATAAATTGTGTCATGTTTTTAAGGTGAACACAACCTTATGTGTCCTTTAATGTTTTATAATAGAGTGTTTGAGGAATATGTACTGGGTTTCCATTTCCTCTCACAAATATATATAAGTAAAGAAGGTAAATTCAGCCATGGTCTATAAGTAAAACATCCGTCTTGCATGCAGGAGGTTATGGGTTTGATCCTTGTTTGGCCTAGTGACAGTATAATATGACTTGGTGAGGTATCATACCATGTGTCTGCAGCATGATACTCCAGTGCGGCAATGCTCAGATTTTTTTTTTTATAAGCGATGCTAAATACTATATATACATCAACAAGAATAGAACAGAAGGTTTAATAATTTGTAAAGACTGCAATTTAATCAATATATATAGTCTGGGTCAGTTTGGAAGAATACAGTTTTATTTAAATAACACCCTTTAAATGAAATATCTCCCACCACCCCACAACCCCACCCCACAATATTGGTACTTTCTTCAATTTGTTGGAATGTTATCAAAATGTTACTGAAGCTGTATACCAGGCACATGTAATTTAGGAAACTTGTTTACAAGACCTGTCTACCAGAATATCAAAGCTGGCCTATCAGCACTTTCCTTTTGCCTTTAATGTTTGGAAAGATTGGAAATGAAGAGGTATCAGTTTTATCTATCTAATCTCTGAGCCACATGTATTTTTAGACTTTGTTGATTTTTTGAAAGTCAGGTTGAAAGGTATACATGTCATACTGTGTATTTATATCTTCTGCAGCAAAAATCCAAATCCAAACTCTGATATACTTCTTAACTATTTATATCTTCTGCAGCAAAAATCCAAATCCAAACTCTGATATACCTCTTAACTATTTAGTTAAGATTATATCAGAATTTTTATGTCTTGCAGTAGTCTAAATGGTAAATTTCAATTGATTGGCTTAAAAAAAAAAAGTCGAAATTGAAATTGTTTGCATATTTTGAATTATTTTAGAGACATCCACAGGAATTAATTCAGTAACTATTATTTTATAGATTTTGATTGGTGAAATGTAGAAGCCATTAAAATACTTGCCAAAAATATTTGTGGGAAAGATTATTGACGTTATTACATGACGTGTCTGCACAACTATGGACTGTTAAAGGATAGAGATATGCACTGACCAAGGAATAGATGAGCTCAAGTCATTGGTTCAAATTCTTAACCCCACCATTTGTCCGTCCAGCAAAAAGATGGTTTCCAATCAATACCACTGGAAGTGTGCAGTGGTTAATAAATATTTTATGTGTAGCTGTATAATATGGCCCCCTTTTTACTTAAATTTTGGTAAAAAATTGATTTCTGATCAACAGCAGGGGCATTGGGGTGGACAAACACATTCTCCATGATGATTGGTATAGGATAGTGTGTCTCATTGTCATCTGTCTCTCACCGCTGTTTTAAGTGGGAAAGCTATCACTTACTGAAGGTCATGGGTGTGCTCAAGTACTGGTTAACCTTCAAAAATCCAAGGAAAGAGTGGTCAGGTGCCAGGAAAGATATGTGAACTGATCGTCTGTTAGCCCTCGATGGCATGAAAATGCTAGATATTCAAAACAAAACAAGGGCATAGAATTGACTTTTGAAATATTTGACTATGTTTATCTTTTTATTAATGTGCTGACTAGAGGAAATAAAGACAATTTTATCACTTACCAGGCATGTTATCATGTCAAAATGTTGCATCTGCAAAAAAAGTTGCACCATACTGCTCAAGTTCCCCATGTAACATATTTATAACAATCTAATCAACACTTCACAGACTGCAACTGTTTTACTTCACCTACCAGGTTTGATAAAGATCAGTCAAATCAGAATGTTTGTGATTTATATCTGAATATTTCTTACTGTGAATATTTTGATAAGATCTATCTATACATCTTTGGTACACAGAAATAAACAAATATCCATTTGTCAGGTGGCAAAATCAGAAAAGGGGCGTGAAGATTTTTAAGATTTCTTCGGAAAAAGAACAATTTTCTGGACAGTAGTCAGTTTCGTTTTCTAGTTCCTTAGAGAAACACCTTTCGAAAAACAATATTTTTTTTTTTTTTAAAAATTTGGAATTATTTTGTGGATATTACGGATAAAGTTTTGAGTTTCTGCTTAAATAGAAGTAAGTTGTGTTTCATTGTTAAGGTTTTAAAAGTGTTTTTGTGTTGTTTTTTTATAAAATGAAAATGCCTTTATTTTCTTTTATTTCAATCCTCTTTACTATGTTTGTTGTGGAATATGTTGTACATAACTCATGAATACAACATGATTAAAGCAAACTGCCATTCCCAAAATTATAAATAGTAAAATATTTAACAAATTAACTTTTTTTTTATTGAAATTTTAAAACTTATATTAATTGGTTATTTACAAAAGGCTGTTAATCTTTGACAGTATGTGGCTTCTTGTTACTGATAATTGTTGCCAAGCATTTAACACAAACTTGAATACTTCATCAAACTATATGCTATTGTGTTTGTAAACAAAATTAGCAATCATTTGTTGTAAATTACGATTGCATTTACTTTGTATAGTCATAATTTTGCTGTATAAATGATAAATAAAACTTTTTTTATAAATTTTTCTGCCAATTGTCACAAGTAAGTTTTACCTTCATTATGAAAAATGAACCATTGAATAAAATTTATTTTAAAGAAAAAGAGAAGAATAGTTCATGAATATGTAAATTCATTCTCAAAGACATAAAGACATTTTTGAATAAAACTTTTTAAATTCAGAAAAAGGTTCAATGATTTATTAAAGAAATACTGAAGATGCAGACAATATTTCAGTCATTCATATTTAATAGATATTAGCTTGCCGACCTCTTTAATTAAGTCACTGGCATTCTTAAATGACATTACTGATATCCAATGAGGTGAAACATTTATTTTAGAGAAGTACAGCATCTCTCCCTACAATATGCATCCCTTGACTGTACCATATAACCCCTGCAGAGTTATCAATCTGGGATCTGCTGGTGCTGATAAGGGGGGCACACTTTACTGTTAGGTAACCGTGGTAATGGGTGTATCATTGTAACATCTCAGGAAGATAAAGTAGAGTTATGGTGGGATGTCAAAAGAAAGCTGTTAAGTGATCTAGATGAGCATCTCTCTGTATGAGGTTTGTGGGTAAACAGCTGTAAAAAGTATCTCTATTGTGGCAGGAAGTTAGAACTATATATTATTTGGGGGCATATTCTACAGAAAAAAAAAACAGAGACATTTTTTATGCATAATTAAATGCTGTCATAATAGAATATATATCCATTATACCAGAATGTTGAGTGGCATGTTAAAATCCATCACTTTTGAAAATCAATTTTATTAGTTTATCTTTTATATGATAAAATATTTTTGTAAGCTGTTTTTTTTTTCTGGCATTAAAATCTCCTCTATAAAAGCATTTCTTTCCCCTTCGTTTTTTGAAATGCAAATTCTGGCACTGTCATTTTGGTTTTAAATAACTGAAATACTGAAAGATATACACCCACCCCTCAACCCCAAATAATCAACAAACAAAAAAATGCAAACACACAAATAAACAAACCATTGATAGAAGAAAAGTCAAAAGTATATGCTGTTGTAACACATATAGTAATCACATATGTCTACGTAAACATGCAAATTGATTGATGGGTATTCTATATGCAGAAATGGTTACCACATTACAATTTTATAGATCTAATAAAATCGCTCTTTTTTTTCAGGCCAAAGAAGAAGAAATCAAACAACTTCTGTCGCGAGCAGATAGTTACGCCGCAGAGAACCGCTCAGAAGCAGTGGTATACTCTGCGATGTCGGACACACTCGCAGAGGCCTGGAAGGACCTCAACGAAAAACTCAATTATCGACGACAACTACTCGCGGAGAGCGTGACATTCCACCAGAAAGCCGAATATGTAAGTCTGAATCAAGACCATTCAACATTTATATATGCTTACTTCCTATATTTTTTTTTTTTTTTTAAAAATTTACTCAGCTTTTGAATATCTTGAAATATACAGCAGTATAGGTATTAATTTCCATAAAACGTGCATGCTTTGTTTAGGAATATTTTATCTAAAGATGTCTCAATAGCAACAATACTCAATACTATATTCAGGAAACAGACTCAAAGAGAGATTAATATAAGCACTTAGCTTACTTCACAGTCAAGCTAAAACAAGAACAATACAATGGTGGTAAAAAAATTATTGCTAAACATGGATATGTATTTCAGTTTGCCAGCCAGATGGAACAGGCCCAGAGCCGTTTTGTGAATCTGCCGCTAGCTACTGATGTGGAATCCGCCCGCAGACAACTTCACCAGCATACTGAGATCAAACAAGGTATCCCCCCTCCTCCCCATTAGAAGCACATCATCCCATCCACTTATGAAATGTACTTTTATCATTCTCAGAAATGTCACAATTCTTTAAAAAACATTTCTCTCATTTTGTGATATTCTCTATAAATTCTCTAAAGTCATAAAAAACTGTTAAGACTTGATCAAGCATACTTGGGTGTGGTTTTATGTGCTGAAAGGAGTAGTAAGCACGAATAAGAGACTGCAGCAAAACTGCTTTGAAAAGATGATGTAGGGAATTAACTTTTAACTGCCAAATGAATATAAATCTATATTAAATATACAATTGCTTGTTGTGTAAAGGTTTATTAATATGTTTTGTTTTAAAGTGGTTGGTTTGCTTGAAAGTCAGCAGCAAATGTACATATTTTAGGTCATAAGGACAATATGGACTCACTAGTCTTAATCATCATCAACGCTTACTTTTCTAATAGCAAACATCAGGGATGATCAAGATTGGTTAGTCTGTATCGTTAGATGCACATAATTATGTGAAAACTTCTAAATGAAACAGATTGACTGTTTACAGATAAAAAGTTCAGTGATGCGTGTGACTTGTCATATGCCTGGCTTTCAGTTAGAAAGGGAATTTCTAAAAAAAAGAAGAAAAGTAAAAACCTGGTAAACTGTTAATGTAGAGTGTGAGTATTGGCCAGAAATGGGTTTTTAATAGTCTGTAACATTGAAACACTGGTCTACTCCATTGCTGAGTGTTTAAGGAGCTGTCCCATGACCACTTACCACCGTTGAGGTCATGGGTTGGAGCCTAACTTGATACAAACACATTTTGTCAGAAAGTTTGATTTGTAGGATGATGGCAGTTTATACTCAGATATGTTTTGAGGTCTGCTTCAGTGGTAAAGTTGACTGCTTTAATGACTGTAATGTGGCAGAAATGGAGTTAAGTTTGTGAAAAAGATATACGCTCATGCAAGAGTATTGATATTTACTTTGGAAATTTCTCTTTCAGACATCCTAGAAGCATCTAAATCCACCCTTGATTTAGGCCATACCTTGCTTGAACGCATCAAGGAAATGGGAATGCATGCAGACTTTACGAACAGACACGCGACAACATCCGCGTGTTATGGTATTGAACATCTACTAGAACTGTTACAAGATAGAAGACGAAGACTCGAGGAACTATGGGAGCAGCGTAGGATTCGACTTGAACAATCACTCCAATTGTTCCAATTAGACCAAGAAGTTGACAAAGTGAGTGTTGAATGATGGTGTTGTATGCTCGAGTTATTGTAGAGTATCTAAGATGGTTAATTAATAATTTTGTTTTAGATAGACAGAAGAATGAACACAAGCTGTTAAACTAAAAAAATTGAGAAATAGCATTAAAATCAGCCCTCCTTATCAAGTGTGTATGTGGCCAGATGTTGGGACAGTTTGCTGTGTCCAGATTCATCTGTACCGGTATTATTCATGTGTTGCCATAAAAATGGTTCATGTCGAAAATGGCATTAACTTCATTTAAATAGACAACAAAAGTTTATAAGAACCATTTTGAATATAAACCATTCCATATTAAAAAAGGGAGTACTTCACTATACACTCTATAAGTAATGTTTTACCTGTCTAATTACATTACAAGAGCGGGGTGGTAGTCTAATGGATAGAGTGTTGGCCACTCACGCCAGAGGTTGTGTTTCGATCCCCAGCTCAACCCGATGCCTCTCATAAAACAACACTCAGTACAGGTTCTATCCAGGAAACGGACTCGAGAGCGGTTCATATAAGCTATGAGCTTTCATCGCAATCAGGCTAAAATAAATAAGTATAAACTAATCACATTTAAAGCAGCCTGTTCAATAATGTTTCCATTAACCAGTCCACTTCATAAATAAGACAGAACCAAAACCTACTAAAATGTATGTAAATCATTGTACTTCAGGTCCTTGGTTGGTATCGCACCACCGGACATGCGCAGCTCACAAGAACTGAACTCGGAGATTCCATCGAATCCACCCGGGTCATCCAAGAGGACCACCAAAGATTTGAACATCAAGCCACAGTAAGTGTATAGATGCTTTTATTAACATCTGGCAGGCCCTGTTAGCTCAGTTGGTAGCATGCCTGACTATCACTGACTATCAATCCAGGGGTCATGAGTTTGAATACCCACTGGTCAGTCTCCCTGATGATTATCGATTTAAGTAGTTGTCACGTGTCTCAGCGCTGATACAAGTGGGAAAGTTATCAGTGACTTGTGGAGATGGGAGTGCTCAAGTACTGGTTAACCTTCCAGAATCCCAGGAAAGAGTTGTTAGGTTAACTGATTGTCTGTTACCTCGATGGTATAAAAATGATGCTAAATATTCAATCAAATGTTTTTTAGCACCTGGGAAAACAAAAGGGTAATTTACCTTAGAATTAGTTCTACCCTGGAAACGTACTCTAGAGTATTCATATTAGCTCTGAGCTTTCCTCACAATCAAACTAAAATAAATTAAGTATGCATAAATATATTTTATATACATTTTATATATAAAATAAGAACAAGTGAAAAGATTTTTTTCTTGCACTTTGCAAAATCCTTTTTTGAATTTAGGTAAAAAAGTTAAATGAAAATATCTGTCTGGAAGGTATAAAAACAACAACTTTATTCTGTGATTTAAATCTTCAGGACATTCAAGAGACTGTGTTACGACTTATCCGTAATGCCGACCAGCTCTTGCGACGAACACACATGGACGCCGAGGGCGTGCGACGGAGGTTACTGGAGGTCGACACAGAATGTGAGAACTTTATGATCAAACTAGACACTCGAAGGAAAAACATCTCCATGGCTGTGTCATTCTTTGACTTAGCTGAAACGGTGAGTAGTTTTGTTGACGACACAGAAATGCCATATTTGACACTTCAATATCATATTTGACTTAGAAATGTTGTATTTGACAGAAATGTTATATTTGACACAGAAATATCATTAACCCAATCAATTCAATAACACACAGAGCCTGTTTTACATTAAAGACTTAAGTGGAAAATAAGCCAAAAGTTTATATTATGTTGTACATATCACAATTAGAAACAATAAAGTCAGTATTACAGCTGACTAAAGGTTTATTATATAATAAAGATTTGTGTTTGATGAGTTATAAATTTCTTGGTGAATTAATTTATTTTGGTAATTTCACTATTTAATACAATAGTTAACTTATAAATGATAATTTCACTGTTTTCAATTTTAAACTAACGTGAAATAATAATGATAATTCACTGAAACTGACAATTATCCTCTATAAGCTGCCAAAGTCACAAGATTTGGTATGGATAATTTAATGCTATGCTACATTTGTTTCCTTATAAGTACACCAGAAAAACAAAAATATTTTTTCCAACGCTTCACCCATTTGTATGTGTTGCAATATGGAATTTACACAAGTTTATATTCTGCAGGCTCTCACTAAGTTACATGAGATAGAAGTCCAGTTGAACATCTCGGACTTGCCCAGAAACAGCGCGGAACTGGCAGATCGTCATTCTCAGTTGTCTAACGTCATCGTAGAAGTATCTACATCGGCACAAACCGAAGGTCGTCTACTACTTGAGAGGGTCAGTAGTGGCGACCAGGGAGCTGATGGCGTCAGACACAGGGTTAGTGGTTAAAATAGTGACTTGCTATTTATAGAAATGCTATTTATAGAATAAGAGTAATATCAGATGATGTATACATATTGGACAAGGATAAGATAGATAAAAGCAACATTTGCATATCTCTTTGTTAGTAACTGAATCTATAATGAAACTTTTTATTGAAAATTGAGATCTATATATAGATTCTGCAACTACATACCTACATTTTATGTTTATAAATATTATGTTACTAAATATAGATAATTGTACTGAATATAGATAATTGTACTGGATATAAATAATTGTTTTTAAACATTAAGATATCTATATATAGATAATTGTACTGAATATAGATAATTGTTTTTAAATATAGTAATTTATTTGTGGATGCAACAACTGAACAGCTTACTGTTATGTTACTAAATATAGACAATTGTTATTAATTACATGATCTATGTTTAGATGCAGCCACTGTACAATGTATGTTATGTTACTAAATATAAACAATTGTTATTAATTAAGTGATCTATTTTTAGATGCAACAACTGCACAACCGCTGTTCTGAGCTGGAATCGCTCTGTAAGGCCCGGCGAGCTGAAGCCTGGGAGAGAAGCCAGACATACCTACAATTTCAGGAACAATACACAAGTGTGAGTTACCCACTCTAAAATTTTGATGTTACTGAATGTAAATAAATTTTACTAAAAATAGATTGCTCTTGCTAACTTAAGATTCATGTCACCAAATATAGATTTGTGTTGCTGGCTATTGATAAAGAAATGACTGTACCTTTTGATAGCAAATCTTTGTGCATGTTTAAAACAATGCAATATGTCACTTTGCCAATTACTTGAAAAGGGATGGTGGTTTTACTGAGGCCCACCTCCACCTATAAAAATACCTCGTCATCCTCTAAAAAAAAACACAATAAAATAACAATTCCAAATTGATAGGAATAATTGTATCACAACATGCTGAGATATCTTGATCCCTTTTATTCTTTTTCTTAGATTTAAGTTTTGACTTCATTTGTATTTATTTGATTATGTTGATGAAATTTATAATGTATAAACAAGTTGTGTAACTGAAGAATTCATTTTGACTATTTTCCCTTGCAGCTCCAAACCTGGGTAACTCAAATTATCCAGACAACGCTCAGCCGCCATGGCGACTTGGGCAGCAACCTTGCAGATGCGAGAGATTTTCTAGGAGTACATGAACAATTAGAAGAAGACATTCGAGTAAGTATAGAAAAATGAAGATACGACTCAGATATTGTACTTTGGACCATAGATCAGAATATTTAGTTACCCGGTCAAGCAACTTTTTCTCAATTCCTTTCTTTTTTAGAGGACATCGGTCGTACTTTACTGTAATATTTTGACCTTTGTAATCATATTTCTGTCTTTAGGCCATACTTAAAAAACAGACTTGTTTGCTGTGCTCCTACCTTCCCACTTCAATTGCAGCTACACAAATAAATAATGTACACTGTATTTAAATGTTGGATGCTGCGAAATAAGAATTAATTCATGATTGTTAATAACATTTCTTCTGTGTCAATTGGGATAACTATATTTGCGAATTGTAAGTTAGTAATTGTAACTTTTGAATTTTTCCAGGGCAAAACTGCGGAGCTTAATGCCTTAACTGCCACAGTGGAATCCATGGTTACGTCAGGGGACCAGGAAGCCAAATCTGCGTCAGAAAAGGTTGAGCATCTACAGATCCAGATCACGCGTTTACACCGTGTCACGGAAATCCGCATCACATTGTCTCTCATCTACATCTCCTTCCACAGGCTCGTACAGGAGGTTGGTTTTCTACAGTTTATTTCTGCTATGTATTTCACCTGCATCAACTAAATACTACAATTATTGTAGTGCATGTGTTAGTCTGGAAATCTTTTAGTGATTCATATTATTTTCACCTTATCTTAAAATAATTGTTATCTGAAAATAGTGTTTTGTCAAGGTCACTGTTTCTATATTTAGAAATTGAATTTCAAGTATATTGTAAAAATATTTGGAATTCGGGAGTAGGATGTGTTTAAAGTTATATATTTTTTGTAGGTTTTGTATTCACTAACTGATAACATCTATACATCTGTTTATATTATCATTCAATTTAAAGGTCATGTAAAGGTCATGCACTAAGTTAACACATTTCTATATTTAGAATTCTAATCATATGCGTAGCCTGGAGGAGACCCTGAGATCGGATAGTGAAAACTTGCAGGATCTCACTGACTCCGCTGTCCAACAGACGGAGGAATTATGGTCCAAGGTCGAGGCCACATTCCAAGACCTTGATGACAAGGGCAGAGAATTTTTAAGAAATTCATCCACAGTAAGTCATTATTTTTTTTCTATATTAAATTGTTATGAAATAGAAGAAGTGTAAATGGTTTAAATATATCCAGATTCGGTATAAAAGTGTAAATATTTAAATAGATGTTATAATAGTGATTTTCTTTATAAGAGAAAATTGTGTGAGTTTTTGATCTTTATGAAATTATTCTGTTCTTCTGAATTTGATAATATAACTTTCATATTTTTGTATCATTTTATTAATTTTTGAAAATGGATTCGCAAAATACTGGTGGGATCTAAGGGATTGTTGCTAGTAAAACTAGCGGTTATATATGACTTGTGACTAAATATTATAAAAATTGTATAAAATTTGATGTTTAAAATATAGTTTAAGAAATTAATAACATTTTCCTGCAAAAAAGATCAATTTTCGTATATAATACAGAAAATATGAGAATATCCAAAAAAAATTGCTATAACAAGTTTAAAAACCATGCAATTACCTTTTTAAACTGGATTTATTGGCAACCGATAGTGTCTGTCACATGATATTTTTAACCAGTGATATATCTGTTACAGATCACAGATGATTCATCATTTCAAATTCGTCGTACCATCAGTACGGTAGAGTCCATTTTAACGGACACCCGTGATCACATGACTTTCTTGACGACCCAGTGGGAATCATGGCAGACCCATGTGTCAACGAGTCGTCAATTTAAATCACAATGGCATCAATTCATACAAGATGCTAGAAAGGTAAGATAGAGTATTTGTAGTTGTATAAAAATTTGATTATTTGTTGCTGTCCCAATACATAGGGTAAATACGGTAACTACCCTTAATTCAAACAACATGCATTTATTACCAATATATATAATATTGCTATTAAATTTGAACTATGTCAGTTTATTATGAAATTATTAATGTAATTTTGTAAATGGAAAATGTCATGTTTATATAATAGTTACGTTGCATTTAATTTTAGAAATATTATTGGATTCAATATTTCTATTAGTTTTAGAAAGATTACAAAGTCAAAAGTATTAAAAATGTTCTAATATTGCTTTTGACTTTACATCCAATATTTAGTTATATATTTGTTGTTAGCTGAATATTTCTTCTTTTTATTTTTCCAGGAATAAAATTTGTTGTTTTGTTTCATGTTTATATTTAGATACTTCTTCTTTAGCCTCGTCGTGGTCAAAGATTGGAATCTGAACAAGATGGTCTATGTTGAATAATCTATTTATGACTCTTAATGATAAAGTGTCTGTAACATAGAGATCAAATCAAAGATCAGACCAGGCATGGTCCCGGTCAAGACCCATGTATGGTCCCGGTCCAGACCCGGGCATGGTCCCGGTCAAGACACGGGTATGGTCCCGGTCCAGACCCGGGCATGGTTCCGGTCCAGACCCATGTACGGTCCCGGTCCAGACCCGGGTATGGTCCCGGTCCAGACCCGGGCATGGTTCCGGTCCAGACCCATGTATGGTCCCGGTCCAGACCCGGGTATGGTCCCGGTCCAGACCCGGGTATGGTCCCGGTCAAGACCCGGGTATGGTCCCGGTCAAGACCCATGTATGGTCCCGGTCCAGACCCAGGCATGGTTCCGGTCCAGACCCATGTATGGTCCCGGTCCAGACCCGGGTATGGTCCCGGTCCAGACCCAGGCATGGTTCCGGTCCAGACCCATGTATGGTCCCGGTCCAGACCCGGGTATGGTCCCGGTCCAGACCCGGGTATGGTCCCGGTCAAGACCCGGGTATGGTCCCGGTCAAGACCCATGTATGGTCCCGGTCCAGACCCGGGTATGGTCCCAGTCAAGACCCATGTATGGTCCCGGTCCAGACCCGGGTATGGTCCCAGTCCAGACCCGGGCATGGTTCCGGTCCAGACCCGGGCATGGTTCCGGTCCAGACCCGGGCATGGTCTTGGTCCAGACCTGGGTATGGTCACTAATGTACTGCCTTTTAATTTCCAAAAATTGTGTTTCTTCATAAATTAAGTTGATGGTTAGAAACATAACAACTGACATTTTTAAAATTATAAGAAGGAAAAACAAAAATTTCTATCATTTAAAATGATTTTTTTAAAATAACATGTTTTCATCTTTTTTCTGGTTTTGTTGAATAATCTGAAAAACTGAAGAAAGCAGTAAAGGTTTAATTTGTTGATATTATCTTAGTTTTATTATCATAAGTAAATTTTACTATCTTGTCTGTGTGAAAATTTTTTTTTTTTAAAATCAACATTAAATCTAGCATATTAATCCGTTGTTCTTGAATTTGCAAGAAAACTATAATTTCCTCCTAACATTTTGATGAAGTAGGTCTTGGCCTTTTCCGAATATGAATTTCAGTATGAAAGGCCAGGTACCGTTACACATATTTGATTCATTTGTTCTAACTTGCCAATCTTCATTACAGTCTATAGATAAAGTAACAAAATTAGAGGCGGACTTCTTCCCCGTTTTGGCGGGAGAATTAGGTAGCTCCATGGAAGCCGCCAATGAATATCAGCAGAGACTCGATAGTTTCATGCCAGAATTTGAGGTAAAATAAATGTCAGATTATTTTTTCTCCCTGGTGTGCAAGAAATATTTCATCTAAGTGTTGTTGATTATTGTTGTTGATTTTGTCTGCTGCAACATTAATATTGTTGTTTTGGCAAGTAATTATTTGGCAACTCCAAATTTTGCCGCAGTATGATGCTATCCAATTGTACTTTTCAGACAATTATACCTGTTTCTTTTTGGTTTTGATTCTTTTCCAAAATTCCATAGATCTTGGTCGTTATCCAAAATTCTCGTACCTGAAGATGATGGTACAGGTGTTAATGGAAAAACTGAAATATCAGTATTTCAAATTATATAAATGATTTTCATGCTGCCAATAAAAAAAAAAAATAAGCAAAATCACTTGTGTTAAGCACAGCACTTGGAAGAAATTTTCTTCTCGACACCAGTTTGCTATTATTGTTGCTTTGTAATTTGATTGGCTGTTGTACTATATTCAGACAATTGACTGGGTCATGAAAGTCGAAAAGGAGCAATTTGACCCGTATCTATCGGGGTATCTAGGAAACTCCCTAGAACAAGCCCAGGAACTGCAACACAAGCTCCACGAATTTGAACCAACGGCTAAGGTAGAATTTATGCCGCACTCAGCTCGCTGCCATAGAGATGGACTAGACACCTGCATAATATTTATTCTTAGTCTAGACTTATACGCATGCCAGCAATAAATACAGCATGACCAAAAAAAATCCCAGGTTAAGAAAAGGTTTGGTAAAATGTATAAATAACCGGGGTACATCCAATACATAATTTCCAATTATTCATTTATTTATTTAAGCACCTTTAGAATGTTTACACTGCATGGATTTTTATTTAAATTTACGGGTTTTCAGTGTTGCTCAACCAAAACTAGGAGTTAATTTTCACCCCCCTCTTTTTTTTTTGGAGAAGAAGAAATTTACATTTACCAGTAAGTCCCAAACCAAACTTTCCAATAAAAAGCCACCTTGCATGTCTGAAGATAAAATAACCTGAGAAATTAAATGGTAATTTACTAAGTTTCAATTTGAAAAAAGATTATCATGTTTAATTTCATCAATTTTCTTATCATGATAGTCATCCTTGAGAATAGGAAACTTCCAAATTTTGAAATTTGTGTAAAATCTACCACGCAGTCTCATTAAGAAATAGTCGGTTGTAGCTCAACATTTTTATAGCACCGTTTTCTTATGGCTTCCAATTTTAAAATAAACAAAAAAATTGGTAATTTTCTTGCAGGGTCTATTAATTAATTATAAAGATAATCGAGCAAAAATGTTTGAAATTTCTCTTTTTGCAACATTGAAGTTTTTAATAATTTAAGATTTTGGATCTGTCTGATTTTCACACTACACTGATGGCTTTAGGCCCAGGTGATAATGAATAATAAATATCTAGAACTACAGTGTATGGCATGAACACTTAATACCCCTGCAGATGGCAGCACTTGTTATGTTGAGTAGTGGTAGATACAGGAGAGAGTAACTGGTAATTTTAATAACCAGGTGGAGCACATGGTCCAGTGTTTACGAGCATCCGACTGAGGATCGGGGTATCGTGAGTTCGATCCTCTACCAAGAATATGTGTAGCGTGTTTGAGGGAGACACTTTATTCGCATATGCTTAGTGCTGGTTCTACCCAGATATGCTGAAACCATTATTTATCTAAGTTGTAAGAACTTGATTCAGAAGCAATGTAAGATAAATGAATTTTAAAAACATCAGTTTTTGTTCATTTGAATTTATCAAATTCACCAGATTGTTTATAACACAACTGGTATTGTGAGGAAGAGCAGTCCAGCAGACTGTCATGTGATCACTTATCTCACCGCTGAGATCATAAATCTTGTCAAAAACTTATTAGTGAGAAAATTTGCTCATTACTGCTTGAAGGACGGTGGTTCTTGTTTATTTTCATCTTTATAAGTTCATATCTAAGTTTCTGGGTTTTTGTCGACCTTTGTAAACTGATTTAATATCAAGGTCACTCTGAGATAATGTCAAGGTCACTTTGAGGTAATGTCAAGGTCACTCTTAGAGCGTATCAAGATCACTCTTAGATAATGTCAAGGTCAATCTTAAGTTGACATGAATTTTGTATTAAACTTCCAATTTTAATTAATGTTTTATGTGATAATGTGATAATTTGCTTTTTTTTTAATTGAGAAAAAGAGATATTTGAGTCCTTAATAGTCATATATGAGTCATATGATTAATTATTTGTAGTCATATATGAGTCATATGATTAATTATTTGTAGTCATATATGAGTCATATGATTAATAAGTCATATATAAGTCAAATGATTAATTATTTATAGTCATATATGAGTCATATGATTAATAAGTCATATATAAGTCAAATGATTAATTATTTATAGTCATATATGAGTCATATGATAAATTATTTATAGTCATATATGAGTCATGATTAATTATTTATAGTCATATATGAGTCATATGATTAATAAGTCATATATGAGTAATATGATTAATTATTTATAGTCATATATGAGTCATATGATTAATTATTTATTGTCATATATGAGTCATGATTAATTATTTATAGTCATGTATGAGTCATATGATTAATTATTTATTGTCATATGTGAGTCATGATTAATTATTTATAGTCATATATGAGTCATATGATTAATTATTTATTGTCATATATGAGTCATGATTAATTATTTATAGTCATGTATGAGTCATATGATTAATTATTTATTGTCATATATGAGTCATGTTTAATAATTTATAGTCATATATGAATCATATGATTAATTATTTATAGTCATATATGAGTCATATGATTAATTATTTGTATTTCTATAAATAATTTGAAATTTGTTAGTAAGGAGGTCTTTTAATATCTATTAATATAGCAACTTTTTAAAAGTCAAGGAATTAATTTTGTACAATATTTTAAGAAAGGGAAATATATTTGAATAATTAGATGTCACTTTTAGATAATGCATAACTGCTAAAAACTTGTTTCCATCTTTATTCACTTGCATTATAGACAACACAGCATGTTAAGTTTCATATGAATCACTTTTCTATCTCTCTTTCTCCATTTGATATCTCACCGCCATCTTGTATCATCCACTATGGCATGTTAACTTATTTCATTAGTTTCTGTCTTTCCTTTCGCCTTTCATCTGCATAACATATAAACATGTATCTCCTGATTTATAGATCTATAAAATAGTATTATATCAAAACATACATTTGTTTAATTTCAATGAACTGTTATTTAAAGTTAAAATATCAGATGTTTGTAAAATTGCTGTATTAATCGCTTCTGCCTTGATATACCGGTACAAGAAATTGCCTGCGATCATTTGTTATTTTCATTTTTATTTTATTTTTGTTTAGCAGAAAGCAGCAGCATTTTTGACAAGATGTTTTGAATTTTTTAACTTCTTAATTTCGTTAAATATTGTACAATATTGTCTTAACAGCTGAATATAAATCATGTTCATAATTAGATCAGTAAAATATTATTGTTATTTCAATGAGTGGGTACCGTAAAACTTATATACATGTATATCATTTATTCTTAAATCTATCTTGAATGGTTTCAACATCACATAATGCAATGCTTTATTACTACTCAAAATTCAGATTAAAAAAAAAATCATTTTCAATCTCAGCCGTCTTGTATTCATATATTCATATCATAAGTATTCATTAATATAACAGGGATTTTTAAAATTGTTAAAAAGTAATCTGATTTCCTACTTAATAACTAACTTAACTTGAATTTGGTTCTCGTCACAGAAAGCACAAGCCGAGCTAGAGGAGCATTTAAAGACCGCGGAGATGCTGTCACTGAAGGGTGACACCCGCGGACAGAAGGAACAAATAATGAATGAACTAATCAAGGTTCATCAGAGATTCCAGGCGAGAATCCACGAATACCAGATACTGCTCAAGATGACAATACAGTTCTTCAGAAACTTAGATCAGGTAAGTAAGATAAGTTGTAAATTGCTATTTTTGTTTTCTTGGTCGATGTTCAGTACATATTGAATAGGTCAAGGACTGATTGGTTTCGTATTGGCATAATATTATTGTTTGTTCATTCATTGCAAAATTTTGCTGCACAACTTGTACAGTTTTATCTCAATACGATGATACTACGGACAGTACATATATCAAATGGACATGCACATGTTTTCTTTGCATTCTAGTAGCTTATTCTATGAGTTGCGCCTCTTTTTATTTGTTCGTTTATGATGAAATTTATGACTGCAGACTCCACATTATATTAAGTTTTTAGTAAGTTTACTTTTAATAGTTTATACAAATTTATTTTAGCTTAGTTGCGAAGAAAGCTTTAGTTTATATGAATAACTCTTGAATCTGCTTTCTGGATAAAACTAATACAGAGTGTTGTATTTTGAGTGGTATCAGGTCAAGCTGGGGGTCGAACCTGCAACCTCTGGCGTGAGCAGTCAACAGTGTATCCACTTCATTATCGCCCGCCTTAAACAGTTTTGTTTTATATATTCATTATTTTCTATTTTCATGAACAGCTGGACAAACTGATAGAGAGAACAGAGCAGGAATACTTGGAATCTCAACTCCCAGCTGACCTTAACAAAGCTGAGGGTATGTTAGAAGAACATAAACGTAAAAAACAGGAAATCTCCCATCTCATAAACTACACCGCAGATGAGGGAGAGAAAATCGTCGTCAGAGTTAGGCAGACGGTAAGTAAGACTTGTATATTGTTAGGCGTTAAAAAATATATATTCAAGAAAAGCATGATTTTGAAGAAAGAAAACTTTTAATGTTTTAAGAAAAAACGATATATATGTAGATTTATGTAAAAACAATGACCACAGTTTCCTTTATCCCTGCAGGACGCTGAAGCGGCTGCCAAAGACGACGTACAACGTGTGCTGTTGGCGGCAGATGATTATAAACGTCGCTGGAACAGCACATGGGAAGAACAAGAGAGGAGGTTGAGACAAAACCTACAGATCTGTCAGTTCAACTTTGATCTTAGACAGGTAA
This sequence comes from Panopea generosa, assembly GCA_029582155.1. Taxonomy (NCBI): domain Eukaryota; kingdom Metazoa; phylum Mollusca; class Bivalvia; order Adapedonta; family Hiatellidae; genus Panopea; species Panopea generosa. Next base: position 3,852,383 of record CM055911.1, read on the forward strand.
ACTGTGTTCTTAAACATCTCATCTGCACATAATATAGTTACATTTACTTCTCCAAACATACAAAGGTTATCTCAGTTTGAAAACCAACATCATCATGATATAACTGGACAATTGTGAAAACAGCACTACATGCTGTACATATACAGAAGTAGAAGTTTCACAGATCTGTATATATTGCACAAAGCATGGGACAAAGCATATTGAAATTTCACATGCAATGTTTATAGCTTTGTACATGTATAAGCACAACTATTCTTTTGTCAGCACATCACAGGTGTTGTGTGGTAATGTATTCAGAATTAATACAAAACTACTATTAATACTTTTGGTACTGTCCACCGTCAGCCATTTACTTGAACCTTTTCTATTTTTAGATCCACTCTGAAATTGATGAGTTACATCATCACTTACAAGCAAGACGTGGTAGCTATGGCAACTCATTGCCAGCTGCCAAGATGACATCACAAGCTTTTAAACAGTTTGAAATGACTGTTCAGGTATGCATAAGCCATTGAATAAAGTTAATGAATGTTTAATCGAAGATAAGATAACAGAATTCTGTCAAAACCATTTTTTTTTTTTTGGTTTATCATAACATTTTTATGAAATTTTATTACTAACTTACATAAGATTTATTCTGTTTTATCATTGCTTTCTAATTAATTCCAAGAATATGAATTTGATTTGGTGACCTTGATTTGACCTTCACAATGAACAATGACCTTTAACATTTGTATGAGTTTCTTCATGTTATATATATTGTTAATAGAAGAGATGAAAATACAGATGAATATTCTGGAAGAGATGAAAATACAGATGAATATTCTGTTTAAATTTTAAATGACTTGACCTGTCTGCAGATTTATATTGTCCATTATATATATTATGTTTCTTTATATCATATTATTCATAGAAAAAATAATAAGTAAAGATAAACATTGTTTTTTTAATTAACTAAAACAAATGTGACCTTGACCTTTCAGTTGATTGAAAAGAAGATCAACAACTTTACAAGCACGGCTGAGTTGATGGTACAGGATGAGCATTATGACTCTGTACACATCCGCCGTGAAATTGACATGCTCAATACCAAATGGACAACATTCCACACAAGTGTGCGCGATTACCGCGACATGCTTGAAATTTCCATTGAATATTACAAAATTGTCGAAGAGGTAATTTTTTTTTTTTCACTTTCAGAAAATAAAATTTGTCATTCTCTTGTTAAAGTTTATAGAATAAGATTTATGAGAGTTAAGTAATATTTTGAATTAAGGTTATTTGGGGAAGTGATTGTTAAATCAAAAATTTTTGTTAGATTTTTTGTTTTTCATTTATTCAATTTAACAATGTTGACATCTGAGGTAATGAGTTTGAATCCCTGCCCTACCATAGTCTCTTGGATGATTGGCCATGAACTTTGTTCTATGTTCATGATTCTCCCACCTCTAAATATGTGGGGAAGTAGTCAGTGACTTTCAGAGATAAGGTGTCCAGTACAAGTTAACCATCTAACAGATCCCGGATGATGATTACAATCTCCGACAGCTGACAGCTGTTATATCTGTTGTATACTGTTGAAAAAAGGGACAAAACTGCATACAAGCAAAATAAATATATTATTACATATTATGTTTGGACCTTTATCACTTGTATAAGATTTGTTTCTATCAGTAATATCTCTTTAATATGTTGGCCAAAAATTATGTGATTTGATGATAAATGCAAGTAGAAGTCAAAATGTCAGAAATTGTATGTTTTTGGACTATACACTATATATATGGACATTCCTCAGGTCCGTGGCATAAATGGAAAAGATATGAAATGTATACAGTATTAAGTATGTAAAAAATGATAGATAGAAATACTAACATTCTGTCAATATAGTTGAGATAATAATTTACAGCCTTTTTATAAATACCTGTTTACAGACAGAACAATGGATGATTGAAGGAAACAATTTACTCGTAAACATTGGCCAGCAGGCCAATCAATGTCACACCCCTGAAGACGCAAATGAACTGCTCCAACGTATCAACACATATGTAGAGGAGGGCAAACCATTACAAGATGAGAGGTTGAAAAATATCTCAGAGTTAGCTGTACAATTGTATGGTGAGTGGAAAATAAATGGTTGAACAACAGAGCTGACCTAGTGAATTTATTAAGATGTCCAAGTCTCAATATTGACATCTTTAAGGTTGATGGTGAATTATGCCAATCACAGTGGTATTAATCCCTTCAGATGATAATGGACTCCCACTCATAATTGACACCTCAGGGTGAAGATGGATTGCTCCAATCTAAAATAGATGATAATGGACTGTTCCAATCTCAATTAGATGAGAATAGGGCTATTTCAATCTCAAAAGTAACATCCCTGTAGATAATAATGGACTACTCCAACCTCAGAGTAGTGTTTCTGTAGATCATAATGGATAATAATTTGACTCAAAAGTAACATTTCTTTGTGGATGATAATTGATTGTTTCACAATTAACATCCCTGTAGATGATAATGGACTACTCCAACCTCAGAGTAGTGTTTCTGTAGATCATAATGGATAATAATTTGACTCAAAAATAACATTTGTCTATGGATGATAATTGATTGTTTCACTATTAACATCCCTTTAGTGATAATGGACTACCCTCATCTCAATATTGGATCTTAGTCAGTAATATTGAATAATTCCAAACTCGGTGATTCCATCTCCCTGTAGCTGATATCCAAATCTAATTAATGCCAGCAATACATTCATGTATTTATTTCCACATATATTCTGTTTCTCCAGGTGATGAAGGACCAACTAGAGTACACAATATACACGTACAATATCAGGACCTGATACAAAACTTCCAGCAGGCAGACAATGAAGTATCCAGACTGAAGCGAAACCTTGTAAATATATCTTCTTTCATTTACACGAGTTTGTAAAGTCTTACTACTGGCCACATGTTTGTTACTGCCTTCATGTTAATCTCCATGATTTTACAGTGGATAGTGTGTTGGCTACTCACACCACAGGTCCTAGGTTTGATCCCAGGCTCAGTCTAATGGCTCCTTATAAACAGAACTTGGTACTGGTTCTACCCAGGAAATAGAAATTAACAAATCATATAAGCTCTGAGCTAACTTCAATATATTTATTTGTAAACTAATCTCATTGTATAAATAAAATAGAACTTGATCATTAATTATTTTATTCATATGTACATATTTATTTCACATATTCACATAAATATTTTATTGTACGTTTAAGCAATATGATGTGTTTTGTCTTTAACAGGAGCAACCGACACCTGCGGTAGAGGAGTTCACACCTATGGAAGTGACTGTTACTGCCCAGGCCCCGCCCAGACCCCCACGTATCACACAACATCTGAAGAATGCCGAGGTCATGGAAGGAACAAAGTATGTGGTTTACAACACAATAGTTGAATAGCTTATAAAAGTCACTTGTTGGTGAGATTGAGAAAGTAAACAAGTCTTGGTTAGAGATAATGGACTTGGCCTCTGTTTATAAAAAACATCGACACCCTGCCTAAATTCCCATATTTTAAAATCCACTTTATTTCTACTAAAAAACGTTTGCCCGTTCAGATTTTGTATTTTGTCAAGTTCCCCACACCCCTAACTGAAATCCTGGATAAGATTATGATTTGAGACTGGTTACAATAAACCTACATAGGGTTTCATTGATATTGTTTGATAATAAATAAATTACCAATCAAAATTTAGTTAAAGTTTTTAATTACTTAATATAAAATGTTAGTGAAACAAAAGACAGAGCTGTGGTAGGATACCTGCTTGTTCTACAGCTGTGGTAGAATACCTGCCTGTTTTACAGCTGTGGTAGAATAGCTGTGGTAGAATACCTGCTTGTTCTACAGCTGTGGTAGAATACCTGCCTGTTCTACAGCTATGGTAGAATACCTGCCTGTTCTACAGCTGTAATAGAATACCTGCCTGTTCTACAGCTGTGGTAGAATACCTGCCTGTTCTACAGCTGTGGTAGAATAGCTGTGATAGAATACCTGCCTGTTCTACAGCTGTGGTAGAATACCTGCCTGTTCTACAGCTGTGGTAGAATAGCTGCGGTAGAATACCTGCCTGTTCTACAGCTATGGTAGAATACCTGCCTGTTTTACAGCTGTGGTAGAATACCTTCCTGTTCTACAGCTGTGGTAGAATACCTGTTTGTTCAACAGCTTGTATGTATAGAATGACAATTTATGAAGATCTGTTCAATATTAGATCTAAAGCTTTTGGGGTAATTGGATTATTTCAGTGATTTTTTTCAATTAGTAAACATGTTTGATTAATCCCCTCTCAATTGATGACATCTATCAGTTGTGTTAGGTTATACATGTAGATTCACTGATAAATTATTTCAGGGTTATATTTGAGTGCCAGATTGATTCTGAACTCACATTCGAAGTCCGTTGGTTCAAGGACAACATGCCATTAAACAGTCCAGATTACGAGACACGCGTGGAAAAGAACATGGCGTCACTCACGATTGAGGAGACGTTCTCCGAGGACACGGCGCGATACATGGTCCGCATCGCAAGTCCGGCAGGAGAGGCAGAATCCGCAGCTTATCTCCATGTTAAGGGTGAGTGTTTATATGATTAGATGTCACAGTTTATTATGCATCCTATCACTGAACAGTTATGACTATTCATACACAATTATGATTTAAACAGAGATACTGAAATGTCTAATTCATCTCCCAAACTTTGGAAAATGTGCCAGAAGATTAAAATAATTACTTTTGTAAGATTTTCAGAGGAAGAGTTGAGTGCACATGTAGTGTAGTTCACCCATATAAAATTGACAGCTATATTTATTAAAAAAGTAAGGGTTAGTAAGTATGTCTGTATTTAGTTTCTTATAAAAAAAATTACATTTAATTAGAGACACCTCTTCAAGAAATACTCCGGAAGGTGCTACTCCCGGATATTGTGGATGTTTGTGGTAAAGAACTATTTCGGATATTTTGGGTTTTATTGACACTTTTGTTTTAAAAAAGTAAAATGAAGTTCTAGCTTTTATCTAGAAAAGGTTGTTATCTAGGGAAGGCAGTGTAGATGTTTTTTTATAGTGTATCTATATAGAGCAGTCAATCTTTAATAGATGTCAAAATGATCAATTGGTGTTGTAGACGAGGAACGCCCCCAAAAAAATTCCTCAATTACTTAAATGTATTCTATTTTAACATTTCTATTTGTGTTGTAATTAGTACAAAACAATAAACAAAAGAAAAAATAGAATTAGAAAATTGTTAAGTCATCATCTCTCATCTGTAGTTTAGTCAAATGTATTTGTGCAAAAAAATTTCATAATTAAATTCATTCATAAAGCAGGGTTCTCTCCCTTCAGTAACTATGTGATGACTACAAATTCGTGAAAAGTTGCACAAAAGAATTCCAGAGCCATGTGCACATGGCGGTTTTGTTCAAATTCTTAACAAACATTTTTACTTTCACAGACAGGTAAATCACCTACTCGTGTGACAAAAACAGTAAAATTTGGGCTGTGGTGGTTTTGTTAAATTTATTGACAAAACTCTGTTTGACCAGTCACAAAGAGAGGAGTTGTCAAATCATATAACAAAAACAAAGACAACAATTGCAAAAAGATATAAAATGTGGAGAGAGCCTTGTGATGTACTGGTACCAACCTGTATCTATATTAATAGACTATAATTGCATAGAAATATCCATAAACTCTCTTATCTTCTTAATTGCTTAGAATAATTTATATATATATATATATAAACTCTTATACTCTGCACAATGTTTCTTCCAGAGACACATCAGCAAATTATCCCCCCTGATTTTACGAAAAACCTAAAATCAGTAGATGCCCTTGAAGGCAACCCCTTCGCCTTTGAATGCCACGTAATGGGCATCCCCTCCCCGGCTATAAGTTGGTACAAAGACGAGATAAATATTGACAATTCTCCCGAATATGTCATCACCAAGATCAACGGAACATGTTGCCTTAAGATTAAGCGACTCACACAAGAGCACAGTTCACGTTACACGTGCCGAGCTACCAACCCCGGCGGAGAAGCGGCATCATCAGCGCGTCTGACTGTTATTCGTAAGCGAAATAGAATCTTAGCACGTAAAGAATGAGTTTTCGAGATTGATACGAAAACTGGACCCGTGTGGAATGTTGCGTTGTAGTTTGTTCCTATACCTTGTTACCTGCCTTTTGCAAAACCCTGATTTGCTGATGTTGTTCCTTGCACCACTTTGTTTATAGTATATGTTATTCATATTCAGAAATAGAAACATTATGTTCTATAAATAGCATTCTATTTATAGTAGTTCTAATTTTAGCATTAACACCATCTTATTTTCAGTACCTGACTGAGTGGTTGAAGATAGCGCATGGATTTATTAAATTTGTTTAACTGTGATTTTGTTGATGTAGATTTTGTTTTATTTGTTTTCTGTCTATTTATTTCAGAATTTTAAATAAAGTTTTTTATTTGTTTATTTTCATCAGTTGAATATTTCATTACAACTGTCACTGTAATATACAATATATAAACTAATGAATGACATAACTACAGATTTTTATAAACATTTTACTTTCTTATTAAACTGAAATATTTCTTGTTGAATTTTTTTTCCAATTTTTTTTTAAAAAAATTATATTTTTGTTAAGTAATTTTCAAAAGCTCACTAATTTTGTATTTCCAATATTTCTCAGATTTCCGTTTTTGCATTAAATGACAAATCAATGGAACAGTTTGTTAATAAACAGTTGTCATGTCATGTTCCCTGGGTAACAGATATTGGTATTGTTAATATTTATGTTTTCATGGTAACAAATGTCAATGTATGTTTGTGTTTCCTTGGCAACAAAATGTCAGTGGCGGTAAATGCCTTTGAAGCAACAACAGTGACTGTTGTAATGTCTGTAAGTTACTATGGCAGCAAATTTCAGCAAATGTTTATGTTTCCTAGGCAACAAATTACGGAATGATGCACCAATAACCTGCAAGTATTTCCTACCCTTAGTATAGAAAGCACACATTGTCCACACTATTCATGCTATGGTACTGCTAGTTGATTAATTAATGACATATATATAATATATAAATTAGGCAGTTGTGGTATTTCAAACACAAAATATTAGGTAATTGATACCAGATGTCCCATGTTATTTTGGGGAATGTGAAATTTGCTTCTATTATCTTACCGCAGTTGAATGGTTTGAGCAGGTGCTGTCATATGGTCTCAATAATTTTTCATTGAGTTAGTTAACTAGTCTACTTGCAATAATTTCTGACCAATCAAATTCTGTTATACACATTGTGCCTGACATTTCTTTCAAAATGGCTGTCACAGCGAGATTTTCAAAATTTGAAAATGTTGATGCGTGTTATATACAGATAAAAGTGATTGAATTTATTTCAGAGATTTAGGTCTAAATCATATACACAAGTGTGCTTTATCCGTGAGTAGAAACAATAACAATTGGGAAGTAACATCTCTATCAATGCATTGCCTTGACCGTCAGTGTCAGATTGTGAAATCTGATTTGGCATAGAGCACCGGTAAATTAGAGCCGATTTTAAAACAGTTTTGGGGTTCTCCGTGACCAAGTGGTGTAAGGTGCCGTCTTTATATGAGAAAACTTCCAGTTACTTGCGGAAGGACGGTGGTTCTACTGGGTCTGAGTCAGTCTGAGGTCTTCCTCCATCAGTAAAACTGGATATGCCATATATAACCTGAAATGTGTTGAAAATGGTGTTAAAACCCATTAAAAAAACAAAAAAAACACAAAAAACAACAGTTTTGGCTCAGCTGTGTAAAAGCTTATGGTAAAAATAATACTTTTTAATGATTATATTATATATTATATTGAAAGCCGCACCAGAGTCAAAGTTGAATTATGCAATGTATAGTGTATTCATTGGTCATTGGGGTTGGGGGATAAAATGACATCAAATAACTATGCGGATAGTAATTTCTGTATACTTAGTAATATAAAAACTGTCTGGAATATAGAGAGTAAGATTATAAGAATGCATCATGAGTTTCCGTGTGGGATAGAAATATTTCACCCGAGGCGTCGAAATGTGAGGCTCTGCTAAGTTCCCTGCATATGATTTTTTACCCAGAAGGTGAGATTTTTCTATCCCACATGGATGAACTCATGATGGATTTTATTCTCCCATTTATCTCAGTCAAATGATAGATCTTCAGTAATGACCTTCATCAAAAGAAATCTACTTTTTACTTTTTTAATGCGTGTTTTTTACGCTGAAATTTCAAATATATATGAAGAAATGAACATTTTAAAGTATTTTAAAAGTATGTACCAGAAATAACACCTGTTCATCTCTCTGCACTTTTTTTGTTTAAATAGTTCACTTCAAATATAATTTTTACTCTAACATTTTTCTTGTAGGTACCGGTAAGCAAAACGTCATAAGTATATAAGTTGACGTCATTATTCTGTCATAACGTTTATCTCTTTTTTAACGGTTTTCTACGACAAAATCAAGTTTTAAAATATTTTTATAAACCCAAAAATGAAAACGTATATGATTACGACTGGTGGATAAGGAAATAGATTACAAAAAAATGATTTAGTCCCAGATTTTCGTAAGGCCATGTGAGAAAGCTATCATGTGACATGGATGATAGAGTTTTCCTCCATGGGGAAAACCCGTATCTTCTAAGAGCAGAAATGGGAGAAAAAAACTGTCTGGAATACAAGCACTATCATAGCATGATTGTGGGAGTCACTATTGTATAATCAGTTTGTGCATGAAGGGTCAGTGGGATTATTGTACAGCTTGAATATTTATTATGTTACCTTGGCTTTGAGCAGAAACAATTTACAGAAAATTTCTTAAGGAAAATATGACATGTCTTCTATAAAAAAAATTCCAAGTTGTTTTGAGAGAAAATGGCTGTTTACCTTTGAAACACTTTGCCTCTGAGAAATAAATCAAATGTTTTATTAAAAAAATATTTTAGTAACAGTTTAGCTGTGCCAAAATGCTTAGCTGTGCATATTAATGCAATCCAATATGGCAGCATGGAAGGGGCAAACCATGAAGCCTTATTTACAGCATATTCTTAGAACATTTCGTAACGCCTTTGAAATCTAATAGTATAACATACATTTTATAGCATTAAAGGTAAACCGCTCAAACGTTCAGAAATTCAAATAAAGTATTGATATTTCTAATAATTGTATGAAAAGTAAACAAATCTGTTTTCTAAATGTAGTTTTATAATTGCAAACAAGATTGTACATAGTGTGCACGTTGATGGTAGCCATAGTCTTGCATGGTGTCCTAGATTCATCTATAGAGGTTTGAATTTTTCTCTAACAAACTTCACACCTTCTTGTTTTGCCCGAGACGCACATTTGTTTGCATGACATGTTTAAAACAACAATCATCTTCCATTTTTCTATCATCTTCGGTAGATATATTTTCCTTTTGTAGGGCAGTGGATAGTGTAGACTGATGTTTTCTTTATATTCTTATTACATTCTTATTTATCATTCTTTTTAATTTAGATTTACGGTGTAGTTTTTCTTATGTCATATCCCAATATTTTACCTAAATAAAACCATTAAAACCTTTTAAAATTGGAATGGAAGACAAATAAATAGTTACTTATATATTAATGATTATGTTTGAATTAACTTTGTCTAATAAATATATTTTGCCCATAGGTTTAGAGTAAATTATCAGTCAAAATCAAGCTAAAATATCTGTTTTTGTCCTTGTCATAGAAATTGTTTTGGGTTAAATTTCCTCTTAACAACATTAACATTTGCTTGCCTATAATTGGGTGATTGATTATCAGCCAATCAGACTGAACGTTTCATTATTTGTCATCCAATCAGATTGACTGTTTCCTTATCTCCACAGCTGCCCAGACTCCCATCATCCAACAGGAACTGAGGGATGTTATGTCTGCTGAAGGCAAACCAATCAAACTCGAGATCGTATTTTCTGCTAGCCCCGCCCCCCAGGTCACCTGGTACAGGGGTGTTGAGAAACTCATGCCATCAAATTTATACACAGTAAGTCAACCATATATTCATTGCAGACACTCTTTACAAACTTTCTTTTTTATTCAAAACGTAGGTAAAGAATTGTTAAGTAATTTATTGATCAGTTATTTTGATTTATAACTTAAATCTAAATAGAGCACATGTTTTAATAAGTTTCCATTGTGGCAAAACAAGAATGCATAAATATGAAACTTTAATTTCTCAGATAACAATAGAGACGACTAGATCTGTTCTTGAGATCACCGAAGCATATCCGGAGGACTCTGGCGAATATTCCGTCGTGGTCAGGAACCCGTTGGGAGAAGTGAGGAGTACCTGCACCATTACCATAGAGAGCTTCTACTCCAGCACAGCGTAAGTTTGCTTCCATTGCTATCAGGCCACTCTGGGAAATGTTTATATTATTTATATAACTTTTAGACTTTGTTTAATAGATTGGTTGTTATAAATGCGGTTCTGTTATAATGTATTGTAATGTTGACTTGTTGTGTGGTCATGTTAAAGTGTTGTAATAGTTGAATAAAACTTGTTTTGTCACGAGAAATATCAGAGGTGCATTAAATTTTAGACTGTTTTTTTCAACCAGTAATATATACAGAAAACCTCCCACTAGGAGATATCAAAACAATCTGTTGAGATACTTAGTGAAATTAGGCCCTTGTTTCACAAAAATACTGAAGTCTGTTATTTTACCTCAGCTCAAATAGTACTAATTGAGCACATAGTTGAGTTAAGTAAAATAACAGACTTCAGTATTTTTGTGAAACCAGGGCCTGGGCATAGTAATGTATATAAACCTTTATTAAGAAAGCATATGTTGTAAAATCAAGTCAAACTGCTGGACCATTTATGACAGGTTTGGCTGTTTACCTGTCTTAAACAATATTCATTCAAAAACGCTTAAAAAACTGACATAAATTAAATCTAAACTTTTTTTAAAATTCAAGAAATATAATATTTTACTGACTTTGTATGAAATAGCTTATAACGAAAAAAACACCCAACAAATTCCAGAAGTCCAATTTTCAAGTGACATCACCCAAGTTTTAATGAAATTTGCGTCATTTGTTTCCATGAAGTAGAAATGGAATCTTTATAGGGATTATGTTTAATGTTGTTGTTGTTCACGTAGAGTTTTCTTGTTAGAAGTTCTATAAATGTTGTTTTAAATGATGTAGATCTTAATTCACCTGTAGGTGTTTGAATACTGACAATTTGGAATGCTTGTTTTAATATAAGTGGGACTGATGTGGCCTGTGTTTTTAAAATGGCTTTTTCAAATTTAAGTAGGATTGGACTTTTTTTGATAAGCAGGTACCAGTATTCTTTAACATACTCTTGGGAAATAAATTAATATACTCTATATCGCCATCTGATATAATGATAACTCACCTTTTTTCTTGTAAAAAGACGTAAAAAATGTCTATTTGTATATGATACAATTATGCCATAAAATAAATTTCGATGGAGGAAAATGTGAAAACTGTATAAAATATCTTGAGAGATATATTTAAATTGGTCAATGTAAACTTTTGGCATAATTGAATCTCTATCTTTAAGATACATAGACTTTATACAATTCATATTTACATTTTATTTCTATTTTCCTGTTATGACTTATCTAGACTGCCATTTAAACCGTAAGTGATACATATTGTCACCATGGAAACAGAAGATTTCTCATATCCCTCTTCCTTTTGCTGCTTTATCACCTAACTCAGCTCTCATAAATCCTTGCTCTATCTTTGACATCATTTTCCTAAATGGGTTAGACTTAATTTAAAAAATTAACTTTATGTATTTTGTCCTTTGAAAATCTGAGTTTGAATTGGGACAAAAGGAAATTTCATGGATACGATAGATTAAAAACTACAACCTAACACAATTATATTACATGACAGTCTAAAAATGTGATTGTTCTTTTTTGTTAATTTATGTTTTGGTGACTGTAGAAATGTAGTAAATGTGTTATTTAATGTTTTGTCGTCTGGACAACGTGTATTATAAATGTTAGTTGATGTTTGGAAGATGGCTTACAACTAATAAATGTAGGAAGTCATAAAATTTAATATGTGTTGGAATTGGACGACACTGGTATAATTGTATACTGGTTAGAAGGAGATGAGACAGTATTTATTAAAATTTAAGTGGAAATGCTTGGTACAATTTGAATTTAATTGATTCTCAGAAATATTTTGGTTTCAACGGTAATCTTAAATTCTTGGAATAATTTTGTTTCAATGGAAATTTTATTAATTTTCTGAAATATTTTTGTTTCAATGGAAATTTACTTAAATTCTAAGAAATAATTTGGTTTCAATGGAAACTTACCATATACTTGGATAGAAAATGGTTTCATTGGAAATGTAATTGATTCTTGGATGCCGTTTGGTGTCAGATTGACTCAGTCATTGGAAGAAATTCCATTTCAATTTAATTATAATTGAATCTTTGAATGGATTTTTATTTCAATTTAAATTTCTTAAAATTTTGGATTAAATCAGATTTGCTGTCCCATTCTACATTATTTGAAGTCCTCAGTGTCTGCTTTTATTCTGTCTTTTAGCAATAAAGCTTCTGGGATCTTACTGAGCTAGACTGTTTGAATAATATATCAGATTTAGTCGCAAGAATTGAAATATATATAAAAATTATACAATGCTTCTAATTAAGTTTGACAAAAATGGCCTTGTAGTGTGTAGTAATGCATGCTTTTTGCTATAAATTGCCCTACATGTAACAAAACATTTAAGGCATGCTACAAGTTCAAGATTTGCTTTTTGCAGCGACGGAAGATCCGATAGTCAACTTACACTGACTGTTAGGCAAGTTCCTCTATTATGGAATCTATGTAACACATGCCCAAATATGGATATATATTTTATGCTTTTGTTTGCTTGTTCAGATTTTAGTTTTATTTTATGGAATGGGCTTGACCAGCCGTGCCCAGTTTGCGTTTTATAAACCAACACTTCAGCTGGTGGTCGGGTAGCACCCCATATTTATTAATAATGTGAAGGTTTATTGTATTGTGCAAATGTGTTTGATAATAGATTATAAAACTATAATAGAACAAAACAGGATCAAAATTATACATTGTATCATTTGTAATCATGAATATATATTTATAAACTGTAAGTATTCAGGAAGCAGATAGCTAGTTACGTACTTGAAATAATTTGTATATTATGTCAGACCAATTGACCTGACGCAAAAACCACTATTGCTCCACCCACTGACCGTGTGGTATTGTTTGTCCAAGTAGATACAATGTAGTGTTTACTAGACATCGTTTGTTTGTCTAAGGAAAATCGCGGTGTAGCAACCATTATTGATCTGATTGGATTATCAACTTGTTTGATTGACAACCTGTGTCGGGTCAATTGTTATGTTTCACATAATCTATCCTGCTATGTAGTGTTCATGTCAGAATAAGACTTCCATCCCTTCATATCTTGTCCTTAGTTTGCCCCTTTTTCTGCCCATGAGCTCACTGCTGTTGTGAGGTGGTAGGGAAGAGTAAGGCTGTATTTCTTGATCTCCCTGGTTTAGTCCTCACAAATGCTCCCATGTACTGCCTCATTAGCTTGGCCAGTAATACCCAGACTCTCACCAGCTGTAGGTGGTGTTGATGGATTATAAAACATTCCTGTAGAGAGGATCATATTTAACACTTTGTATATAAACTCTGATCTATAATATTTTGATAGCTATCGCAAAATAGTGGGAATGTAGTGAATCCGTAAATATTCATGGCTATGTTGTTTAAAAAGATACCAACATACTGATTTCAATGACTGCAAATTTTATTTGTCTCCTCCCTATAAATCAATTGAAACAAATCTTGAATGAAATTAATTAGAACATGTATTGAATGAATTGAATTTAACGAAATTAATTGAATAATATCTTGAGTGAATGCAACTATTAAGATGATCATCATGCAACTTTATATACGTAGTATGTTCTAACTTCTCCACCATTTCAAATATCTAACATTTTTGTTTTGAATGCTGATGTAGTTTGATTATATTTTTTCGCAAATCATTTTCATGTATTCATTTTAAACAAAGAAGCAAAGATTATTGTCTGCATTAAGTTACTTCAGCTATACAAAGTTTGCTATCTTCTTATTTGTTGTGCTGTGTGTTGTTTGCCTCTATCTACTTTTACACCCTGATTTGACCCAAGTGTTATAGGTCACTTTTGTCCACCATTTTGCTGTGTTGTCACAAACGCTACAAGGACTATTGTGTGGGTTGGGTTTGAACCGCAACACAGTCTATATATATAAAACTGGAATGGTTGCCTGTAACTTGTACTGGAGGGTCATCTGTGGCCGAGGGGTCTTGGGCGCCGCCTCAGATTCATTTACATGTCCTTACTAATGTTGTGGGTTGAAGCCTTGTTCAGTCTTCAGACTTTATATGAGAAAGATTGCCAGTTACTTTCAGAAGGACAGTGGTCCTACTCAGATTCATTCTGAGGTCTTCCTCCACCTGAACTGAATACCATGTATAATCTGGAATGTGTCGGAAATGGCATTAAACCCCATCAATGACTATGGATATACTGTCATACATATTGAGGGTTAATTTATAATTCTGTATCTGTAATATGTTGAACCTGGCTTTAAATCCAATTATGATGCATAAAGGACAGCCATTCCACTCAGATTCATGAATTCATTAGCCGCATTAATAATTTATGTCGAACACCTTGAAAATGATTGCTGAGCAAATAAGTGGATAGTCATATCCACTGTTTGATCGAGTTCTGCTTGGTTAAAAAACGTTATGTGAGAAAGTTACTCAGAGTAAGTTGCCAGTTACCTGTGGAAGAACGACAGTTCTACTCCGGAGAAAGTTGCCAGTTACCTGACCTGACGACGGTTCTACTCGGGAATTGTTCTCATTGCCATATATAACCTGATGTGTGTTACAGCAGCATTAAACCCTATTAACAAAAAACAGAATTTAAAAAAAATGTTTAGTTTTCTTTATCTTGTAAGACCAATTTCAGTTGTTTTTGTTTTGCAATTTTGTAAGTCTAAGATTGCAGTCAGTATTTGTGTGCAATGTTTTTTTCTACCACCTTCATTTGGATGGAATCAGGGCACCATTTTCACTAATAATCAGTCAAATTATTAAATTAATAAAGATTCTGTTTTAACTGATTTTAGTTCTCAATTACAAATAATTAACTCTTTAGGAGAGAAAAACAAACTCTGTTATGACATTTTGACATCATGTTATGTCTGTTTTCATCACCAGTATTATATTCCTGATAATCAGAAATGTTATAAAGGTCATATTATTAAATAATAGTTAATAGTTATTCTGTATTTACATGTTAGTTATCTTATTTTCTTAAGATTTTAACGTTAATTACATTCACAAAGTAAGAAAAACACTTTTCCCCTTTTTCACCTTGTATTTATCATACATGTACATTTACTAATTTATTTTCTGGTTTCCTGTTCTTTGTAGTGAGGAGATGTCCATTGCATCTGTAGAAGAACAGATGGCTCCCAGTTTCACACAGATGCTCCTACCAAACCGTGAGGTTATGGAGGGAAGTCGCGTACGACTGGATTGTGTACTGGTAGGCCATCCAGAACCTGAGGTGAGTCACCAGGCCACAGTTTCACCAAGCAGCTCAACTTGAGATTTTCAACTCAAATTTTTGAAATACTATAATTTCATTTACATTGTTACCCTTTACCAGTTACAGTCCGTTTTTGTATATCTGAGAATGGTTGTAAACATATTATCGACTGATATAGGTAAGACAGGTATAGGTACTCGATTATGAATTGTTTGCATTTGAAACGGTAATTACATGCTTTACCTATACCGTGCAATGATGAACTTGCCCAGACATTTAGTGAGCTGGCCCCAGTTTGAACAATAAACATCTCAATTTTAGATTTTTCCACAATTCAACTTTTTGAAATACCAAAACTTCATTTATACTGATCATTTTTTCTGTTGAGTAAACATTTATTCCTTCTTCAGTTATGATAATCTAATGTATAATGAGTGCAAGTTATCATTTAGATTTTTGAGTCTTTGAGATGATTAGTGCAGCCAACCCCAGTCTTCTAACTCTGAAGTCCTGGGGAATAGTCACAGGGAGAAAATATAGAATCTGTTCTAAGAAATAAACTAGTAATTTTTATATTAAGATATGATGTGGTCATATAAAATATGCCATTTGATCAAATAATAAAATACTTGGTTTTACAGTTAGTTCAGATAAAACTCATATTTTATTTGAATGTCTTGTCAAAAAGTCAGGTATGGATGTTTGATTAAGGGTTAAGGTCATTATTCTATTGAACATTGCTAAAAGATACATTATACGTGTTTATTATCTGTACAAAATACCCGCTCTGCTGTGTCATATAATGAAACCATTGTTTCCTTGATCTCAGGTTGTATGGTTACACAATGACAAACCAGTCAAGGAATCCTCGGACATACAGTTGTTGTTTGAGGGTGACAGGTGTACACTCGTTATACGCGAGGCTTACCTGGAGGACGCTGGCACATACAGAGTTGTTGCGAAGAATGATGAAGGTGTAGCAGAGAGTACTTGTAAACTACATGTAGAACGTAAGTACGAACTCAGTTTGCAGAAGCAGTGAACGATTCTTAGTATTTGCCTTGACTTCATTTAGCTTCTTTTTTATTTTTTAGATATTACAGTGTTCTTTCTCTTTCAGAAATTTAATCCTTCAAATGCTGCATTCATAAATAATAGTTTATGGTCACACATAACTTATTTTACAATGTCTTTCGTTTGAAGTAAATTAAGAAAAGTTCTAAGATTGGTTCACCAAAGATTACATTGATTCAGCATTATTTGACTTTTTACAAAGGTCTAAGGTCAAGGTCATACACTTCCAATTATTTCTTAAATTACAATATACTTCTGTTTGTAGCGTTGAGTGAACTAAGTGATGCATCTGTTAGCGGAGAAATAAAGTCACCAAAGTTTACCCAGCTCCTGCGTGATGTGACCACACACCAAGGTCAGCGGGTCACACTACAGTGCAGAGTTCAAGGTCATCCACTGCCTACAGTACAGTGGTACAAAGACAACAAACCAATAGGATCTAGTGAAGACTTTCAGGTATAAATTACATTAAAATGTAGTGTTATAAATTACCATATTTTTTCATCACCACCAATATTATGTATGTAGTAATATAGAGTCGTCACTGGTAAACTTTATAAAAAATTATTAAAAAACAGCAGTGTTCCATTTAGGATAACTCCTGTACATCTATGTGGTTATGTATTAAAAATGATTATATACTGTTATAAAATTATTTTTTGAATAACAGTTAACCATAACAAAAGTTAATAAACAGCAGGCCGAGGCTGTTATATTTGAGATAATGTTTCTTTGTCTGCATAGTTCTTTTAGCAATTTTAATTTATGAAAACCTGTACTGATGATAATTACCATTCTACAGGTGACGGCATTCGCTGACGTTCACAATCTGACAATCCCAGAAGCCTTTGTAGAAGATGGTGGCAACTACATGGTGAAGGCCACCAACAAGGCCGGGGAGGCTAAATGCTACTCCAAGCTGGTCGTCAGGCCTATGATTCCTTCACAGGAAGTTACCATTCAGAAGATGGTGGAGACACGCCGCACCATGACGGAGATAGCTCACTCGCCTCCAGAGTTTGTGAGACTATTCCAGGACAAGGTTGTACGCCCAGGTGATGCAGTGACCTTAGACTGTGTCATAACAGGAAGTCCAAAACCAAAGGTGAGTGAAACAAAGACAACCAGTCTACTATGTTACTGTATCTTATAAGTATATGTAAAAGAATAAAGAGCCCACATACTATAAAAAAATACAGACACAGTCTATTGGTTATTACATCATAATTTAGATTTACAAATATTTGCCTTATTCAGAGGTTATGCATTTCATAAACAGGGAACCAGGGTAAGCATAATCTTAAATTACAAATGTTTGCCTTATTCAAAAGCTATGCCAGACATTAACAGGGAACCAAGGTTAGCATAATGTGTATTAGATTACAATTATTTTCCATGAATATCTCGGTATATTGGTTTATAAAGGAGAACCAGGGTAAGCATAATGTGTTTTAAATTACAAATTTTTTCCGTTATTTCTAGGTATCTTGGTTTATAAATGGGGAACCAGTGGTATCCCAGGACTACCAGATAGCAATGGAAGGAGACAGGTACGCTCTATATATTCCCGAAGTCTTTGACGAAGATGCGGGTAGATTCTCCGTCACCGCTGAAAACCCGTCCGGAAAAGCCACCTGCTCTGCAATGCTGCATGTGGAAGAGCCAATGTCAGCCATCTTACCAAAGGTTGAGAGCAGAACGTTCGAGTCTCAAGTGTAAGTACCACAGCAATGTTTAATCAAACCTGTCTTAAGCAGGAGCAAAGTGACCTCTACAGACAGGTTGTTGTTTAATGCAGGTTAATTTGCTTTGAAAGCATGAATAAGTTTAGATATAAAAAGTTAAAAAGCTTACAGTGTTGTGTTTTTCATTTTACCTATATCAAATTGTATTGTGCTTTATTTCAGTTACATTTAAGATATAAAGATAAATATTTATTTTTGTAGAAGAGGCAGTTTCAGTGATGAGGTGCTTTAATAAATCAACTTTATACTTTCAGTGGCAGACAGTACTCATCTACAGAGACCTTAACCACAACAGAGACCCGTCTGTCTCGTCAAACAATCACGGAAACGAGAGGCGGTCCATCGTACATCCCCACCCACGAGGAGCACTCTACCACCCTAGTGACGGACGTCAAACCCAAATATGAGATAACCCCGATGGCGCCAGTCTCCGCCCAGGAGCACTACGCCACAACAGTCACGACAGATCTTCACCCTAAGTATCAGCCAGTAGACTTGACTATATCGGTCCCAATACCACCCAAGTTCCTTCAACCACTGAAGAACATCACTTCTATGGAAGGAACTAAGGTCACCTTCGAGGGTGTTGTAACTGGTGAGTTAAACGATGAAACTATATCTGAGATGAGCAGCCATGTTTTGGCTTGATGTTGGATATTTAAAACGTTGGATAAAGGATCAATTGTACATGATGCTGTTATTTTTTAAAAATATTCTATCGATAATTTTAACTTAAAAACACAGCAACAATGAAAATATCAATCCTCCATTACATTCAAGTTCAGTCGAATTCGGGTTAATCTACAGGCTTGATGCTGAATAGATACAATATTCGATAAAGTATCTATTCCATATCTAAATAACAACAACAATGGAAATCCATTCAAATTTGACTTTTTACAACCATCTCTATTAATCAGTCTTGCTTGAGTGCTTGAGTCAGATGTGGAGTATAATGTTATTTAAAACAAAATTAATTGTTTGTCTCCTTTTTATTCAGGCAAACCAGAACCCACCATTAAATGGTACAAGGAGGGCAAGGATATAACAGAAGGGCCCGACTTTGAGATATCCTACAGAGAGGGACGGGTGTCCTTGATGATCCCGGAAGTATTTCCCGAGGATTCTGGGATGTTCACATGCAAGGCTGGCAATGTCGGAGGTTCGGCATCAAGCACAGCTGAGCTCATCGTCAGAGGTTGGTGTGAAGTTTCTAGTTTAATCTTTATACTAAGGTTTAAGAGGTAGACTGTGATAAGTGATACAGTATGGAAATGGTTGCAATTAAAATTAATTGAAATTTTTATTCTTATTTCAAATCAAAACCAACGGATGTGGGATTATGTATTCTCTCAGTATTTTGATATTGTTGTGGGAGTATAGATCAAAATTGTTAGTATGTGTTCTACAAATACCTGAAGTCTTCAATGAATATGTCAAATTGTCCGTCACAGTAAAAAACCATCAGAAAAAGTCACTCGCTACTGCTACATGGTGAAGAATTCTATTGACTGGCCTCACCAAATCTTTGTCATTGTTCTTATTGTTCTTTTACTTGTAGAGATGGGTGTGCTTGAGTACTGGTTAACCTTCCAGGATCCCAGGAAGGAAAGGTTAGGTTAACTGATCATCTGTTTGCCCTTGATTGCATAAAAGTGACGCTACACATTCAATCAATCAACCTTATTGTTCTCTTTGCTTATCAACGCGTAGAAACTGTCGATTAATATTTCTCATTTTCTTTACCTCCAGCCTCCGTAATCCCGCCATCCTTCACTGAGAGACTCTATGACATCTCCATCAAGGAAGGGGAACCAGTCAAGTTGACTGTTAGAGTGGCCGGCTCACCTGCGCCAGAAGTCACCTGGTTCCGGGATGGCTCCCAGATCGTCAGTTCACCAGACTTTGAAATTGTACAGGTAAGCTGCTTGTTTTGAATACATTAAAACTGTTACATTGATCTTTTATAGTATAAATATAGCTGCTTTTTACAAATTTCATTCTTAGTTATTGCTGGCAATGAACACAGAAATAAATCAATAATAAACAAGAAACTGATACACCAATTCCACTGTAGTTGCAAATTTTTTATGCAAAAAAAATGAGCCTTTAACAGTAACAAAGTGATAAAATTGACACGATGAACAGATAATCAGTTTTGTAATTCAGAGTATAAATTAACCATAAAAGGTAATACTTATATATTGTGATAAATATGTCATATCTTGTTATTGTATTTCAGGAGGGTGATATCCACTCCTTGTATATCCCAGAAGTATTCTATGAGGACGCTGGCAAGTTTACCGTGCAGGCCCAGAATGTTGCCGGAAGGACGCAGGTCTCCGCAAACCTCCATGTTCAATGTATGTCATTTAGACCTTGTATATCTTCAATTGAAACTATGAATTAATTCAAATAAAAGATAATGTACTTCTGTTTCGTTTAAGTTTTAGAATATTTTGACAAATTATGGTATATTTTATATGAGTGTGGAGTGGCAGCAACACTTGATCAACATAAATCTCAATTAAGTGTACTGGATTTTTTCACTTAAAATATCACCTTTTTTTTTCCCAATAAATTTGAAAATTGTGAAAATTTATTATTTCGACTTACTTTTGTTTAACAGCTGCACCAGTTGTACATGTTGAAATTGAGGAACAGAAACCTGTAATAGAAGCTCGTGACTTGTTTGAACCAAGTCGAGCCCCGGGCACACGGACTGCTCCCAGAAGAGCCCCTGTGGACGCCCCAGCTCCACCGGCCAAAATCTCAAAATTGCAAAAGACGCCACCAGAAGCGCCACCAAAACCCAGAAAGTTTACAGAACACGTAGAAATGCAAATAGAGGAAGAAAAACCATTACCAGAATTCAAGAAAAGAATTCCCCTCTTCGGAGTTCCTGTCAATGAGCCAGAACAGAAACCTGAAACAAAGGTGAGGAGTTCAGCAGAGATGCGCCTACCCAAATTTGGTGTTCCAATTGAGGAAGAGATCGCACCACCAGCAAGACATGTTCTGCAACAAAAGGAGAAACCAAAATTCACAAAGGTTTGTTACTCTTTTTATTTTACATCTAACTATGAATATTAAAATATGGTTGATATTTTAATGTAGTTAAGTGGGTAACACTGATGGCTGCAAATCACTAACCTGATGTAGTGAGTCAAGGAGCAAGGACTTTTTTTTTAATTTCCACTTAGAAAAAAAAACAAAACATTTCCATAACCACTAGACACTAGAGTTTTTTTAAGATATTTTAAAAGCAAGCACTTATTGGTCACATCTAAACAAATTAATGTATGTATGTAATTATAATAAGTATAATTTTTCTTATTGACTTTTTATTTATTTCAGCCATTGAGAAACAAGACCGTTAAGGAAGGAGATAAGGTCAAGCTGGACGTGACCTTCAAAGGTAAACCGGAACCAATTGTGAAATGGTACCGTGACGACTCAGAAATTCAGAGTTCCACAGATTTTGAGATCTCCTATAGCGATGAAGGGACTTCCCTCTCAATCGCTGAAGTGTTTCCCGAGGATGCTGGAAGATTTAAATGTGTTCTCACCAATGCTGATGGGTCGGCAACATCTGAAGCTGTTCTTCACGTGCAACGTAAATATTTAATGAAATAGCCATTAGTTTACATTTTCATTCATAATGAACATCGGACTGCCAAGTCATGAATGTTTTTCTTTTCTATCCTGACCAACTGTCTTATTGGCTAAGTAATTGTGAACAAGGAGTTTTTGTAATGTACCATAGAATCTAACAATCTCATTTTAATTGTATCTGCAGTACTTCCATGTGTTCATGGAAGGTTGACTTTGTCAGTTGAGTTATCCTCTATAAATGAAGAATTTATTTATCAATATTTCCCTATTCTAAACTTATTTATTTTACTTCCATTGTGAAACAAGTTCTTACAACTAAGGCAAATCACGCTCGAAGTCTTCCTGGTTAGAACCAGTACTAAGCATATGCGGAAAAGTGTCTTGCTCAAGGACACCATACGTAGTCTAAAGAGGAGTTCTTGATGGAGGAAGGTGTTGCTGCAAGGTAACTTATCTCTCACCTATTAGGTCATGGGTTTGGAGCCTAGCTCAACCACTTTGTGTTAGAAAGTTAGCTGGTTACTTGCTAAAGGTATTTGGTTCTACTCAGATTCTTTCTGAGGCCTTTCTTTACCTACAAATCTATAATGTATTGAAAATTGTGTTAAAACTTGATTCTCTGAATACCATTTTATACATGTATTATATTATGATAATATTCTGTGTTGTCACATGATTCCTGTTTGGTACTTTTCAGCGGCCCAAGAGCCCGTTACTGAGATGTACACGCCCGACGTGGCCGCTCCCAGAGAGGAGAGAATACCGTCACCTATTGAGGCCGTCAAACCAGTGTTTGTGGAGAGACTACAAAACTCTCGCCTTGTCGAGGACACTAACGTAATTCTCGAGTGTTACGTGTCTGGACAACCCTTCCCAGACGTTTACTGGTCGAAGAATGGACGACAAATTCACCCAGATTATAGGTCAGTATAGACTGGTTGATGTTCTACTAATTTTATTTTTGACAGATTTCTAGGTTCTTGACCAACATAACTCACCCAAATGGCAATAAGAACTTTTGACTTGCAGTCAAACCTGTGCAAGTGGTCACCTCTATTAAGCAGCCAACTGTCTTAAGCAACCCTATTTTCTATTTCCACTTTCTATGTTTTCAGAATAAATTAACCTGTATTAAGCAACAACCTGTCTTAAAAGGCCTATTTTGCTCCTTCCATTGACTGGCTGATTATGACAGGTTTGATTGTATTTGGATTAATGATTAAAAGTTGAATTAAAGTTGTAAATATTACTTGACTGCTGTCACAGTTATAATGAAAACTTATATCTATATCTACATTGTGTTCTCAACAATCAGTTGCCGATGATAACTGGGAGGCTTAAATTTAAATAAAATATTAAAAGAATTTTAAAGCTTAAAATCAAATTTAGATAAAAAATGTTTTTAGTAAATTTGAAATAAGTATTAATTTAGATAAAAACTACCCTATTTAGACACAAGATGTCAGTTGACCAGGCTACAGGCCGATGTACGTTGATCATCTCACGCTGCCAGCCAGACGACGCTGGCGAGTACTCGTGCACTGCCATCAACCCAATCGGAGAGACAACCACAACATCTACACTGCTACCAGCAGAGAGTGAGTATTGGTTTTGTTGTATAAAATAAGGACAGGAGGGAAATAAACTGGAACCATAGGTGCGAGGGATGTACCACTGCCTCCCACTTTGTCCCATAATTAAATCCATTATCTTGAACTGAGTTGGAGTGTTTTGTTTTGGACAAATATTCTATGCTGGAAACAACTTGTAACAAACTTTTTTACACAGACAAAGCATCATATACAAGGGCAATTGTGACTTACAGTTGGGACACAGTTTTGACATTTTTTTTTTTTGAATGGGGCTTAACACCATTTTCAACACATTTCAGGTTATATATGGCATATCCAGTTTTGCTGGTGGAGGAAGACCTCAGACTGAGTAGAACCACCGTCCTTCCGCAAGTAACTGGAAACTTTCTCACATAAAATTTTTTGGAGCGAGTGGGACTAGATTTTTGACATACAGTTAGGACTAATAAAAATATGAAAATATTTTTGTAATATTCAAGTTTTTCAGTTAGCATTCTGAGAATTGATGCAAGGAAAAATATTACATTTTACAACATGTTTACAGAGAAAGAAGCCCCACCACCATTGCCAGACAGCATGCCACCAACTTTGCCATTCGAACAAGAAGTATTGCAGAAGTCGCAGCAACCACGGAGGGTAGAGAAAGACTTCTTCATCCCCCGTTCCAATCGTATCTTGGAAAGCAACATGGACTACAGGATGGCCCAGCCAGAAGTGACAGAGTACCAGCCTGTTACCGATGACCAACCGGTTGCAGAGGATGTAAGTTGTATAGTTCTCCTCGAGAAACACCCTTAAACCAGAAACACAGAAATGCCAGGCCCGGGTAGCTCAGTTGTTAATGCTTCTGACTATCAATCCTGTTTTGCTTTTTAGGCCAAATCCCCATCCAGCCACAATCACTGTGATGATTGAACATAGTGTCTCATTGTCATTCGGCTCTCACCACTGATTCAAGTGGGAAAGCTACATGCGGAGATTGGTTTCCTTGAGTACTGGTTAACCTTCCAGGATCCCAGGAAAGAGTGGTTAGTTAGCCCCAAGGGCATAAAAATAAAGCACTTCTTTCCATTATATATTTTCCCTCTTCCATATCAAATTCTTTTATAAACACATATTTTTCTTGTTTAGCTTTTCAAAAGCCTATTTTAACTAAAACAAAGGGGAAATTTATTTAAAACTTATTAAAATCTTCTGCATGTCCAAGTTTTATTTAAAAAATAAATTTATGCCTTATTAAAGAATACCTAAAAAAACCCCAAAAAACAAAAGGTTATGCTGATATGATTTAACCGGAATTACTGATACAATATATACTACACTGTTGATGGTCACCTTAACCGATCCTGTACTTGCAGAGTTTCCAACCTAACACCTTTGAGGATCGTCTCCGTGAAGAGATTCAGTACCGAGATGGCAAGGTCAGATTCGCCAGTGAAACAGAAACCTCAGAATATGATTCAGAGGTGCCAGACAGTTTCACACCAAACTCTGCGCCTCAAGTCATCCAAAAGATGAAGGATTTCCACCTGATAGAGGGGGCTGATACAGTGTTTGTCTGCAGAATTATTGGCAAACCAAGACCTAAGGTACTTCGGAATAGTTCAAAATTTTCATTTTAAATGGAATTTTTACGCCCACTCTGCTCAAAGAATGCTGAAAGGGTTTAAAAAGTTATTTCTGTCTGTCCTTTAGTCCAGTCAATACCTTCTGACATGGTGTGTGTATTTAATATAAATTATGTGTGTACAGGAGTTATAGCCCCTTTTTTACTTTATTATCTGTAAAGTTGGTTTTCAATCAATAGCAGGGGCATTTGTGTTGACAGGCACGTTTCTAGTTACCAAAGAATTTGAAGGAGAAATAATAATCTTTTTAATAATAACATTCAGGAAGTTAAACTATTTGTCAATGATTTGAAATTTATAAATTTTAGTATTCGGTTTACATTATAATAATCTGAAGTTATACCTAATTTTCCTTCTGCTGTTTCTATCCAAATATAAGTCATCGTATGCTTGTCATTTAAATATATTTGTAATTTCCCACAATACTGTTCAGGTTGCATGGTACAAAGATGGCCACCGTGTAAAACGATCCAATCGCTATGAGATCAAGTATGATCGTGATGGATTCTGCACACTGCGTATTCGTGTGGCACTCCCAGAGGATGCTGGGTACTACACCGTGCTGGCTGTCAACTCACTCGGCAAGGATACTTGCTCAAGTCAACTTCTCGTGGATAGCGTTGGCACAATTGACGCCACCTCTTTTGTCAATCCTGACACATTGGATAGGATCCTGAGACGGTGAGTTAATATGAACAGATTTATTGTTTTATAACTTATTTATTTTACGTCAACTGTGAAACAAGTTCTTACAACTAAGACAAATCATGTTTGAAGTCTTCTTGGGTAGAACCAGTACTTATTATATGTGGAAAAAGTATCTTCTCAAGGACATCACACAATGCCATGGCAGAGGATCACACAACGCCATGGCAGAGGATCACACAATGCCATGGCAGAGGATCACACAACGCCATGGCAGAGGATCGCACAACGCCATGGCAGAGGATCACACAATGCCATGGCAGAGGATCAAATCCATCCCCCCCCGCCTGGGTACAATGCTATACTTGACCAAACGTTCCACAATTTTTTTATGCAAATATGGTAAAATATATTTCTTAATTTTGCTGCATTTACTCTGATTATTTTCATTTCAATAGGATATAGATTTAAGTATGTATAAAACTCTACATAAATTTCTCATGCTTGTGTTTTGTGATGGTGATGTACATTCAATGTTTTTGTTTGGTAAAAAAAAAAAATCTTTAATTGTGCACAAGTCTGTTAATTATTTATTTGTTATTCCTAAAACAGAGATGCAAGCAGGTCAAGCACTGAACAGCCCCAGGAAATGGGTGGGGTGTTTGAATCCCAACTTAAACCACATTTCAAGATGAAGCCCAACGATTCGGAGGTGCGTGAAGGTCACACCGTCCGATTTGATACTCAAGTTACTGGACGTCCACTGCCAGAACTCACCTGGAATCTGAATGACCAGGTTGTTCACCCAGACGACTATCACAAGGTAAGATAAATTGCTATATCATATCAATTAAATAAAACTTATTTATCTTATATTGCTTCTGAAACAAGTTATAACAACTTAGACACACCACACTCAAAGTCTTTCAGGGTGGAATATACAGTTAGTGTCTTGCTGAAGGACACCACACAAAGCCACGGAGGTGGATCGAACCCATGAACCCTGATCATTGGTCTGACTCTCTACAACTAGACAATGCTAAAAACTAAATTGGATTATTAGATATATAATTGCTAGCTACTGTTTGATTATATTTTATATTAAGCATTATAATATTTTCGGATATTGTGGTATTTTATAGCATTATTTTTGGTGGGGAGGATACTATATTTTAAAGATATATATAAATTCCGTGATATATTCACAGAGTCTT
The DNA here is from genome assembly GCA_029582155.1 of Panopea generosa. Lineage (NCBI taxonomy): Eukaryota > Metazoa > Mollusca > Bivalvia > Adapedonta > Hiatellidae > Panopea > Panopea generosa. Next base: position 3,879,568 of record CM055911.1, read on the forward strand.
ACCAGAAAAACTATTTAAAGAAAACTGATCTTTAAAGATAACTGATCTTTAAATATACATTATGTACATGCTTAATAGTAAAGTATTGGAATAGCATAGAATTGTTTTTTCCAAAATAGAGACATTTATATAATCTCTTGTGTTACTTGTGAAATAACATGTGTTGCATGTATGATTATTTGGGTAGATTGTTGTCAATGAGGATGGGGTACACTCTTTAATCATCACGAAGGCATCACCTCAAGATGCTGGTGTCTACACTTGTGTGGCCAACAACAAGGGAGGCGAGTCACAGTTTACTGTCCAGCTCAGAGTTCTGGGTAAGTAATAGTTCACTCCCTTCTCTACTATTTTTTTATTCATAATGTCACATTCAAACACATTAGCTAGATTAAAAGAACCTTACCTGAAATACACCTTCTGATACAATTTACAGAGGTAAAATTTCAGTTATAAAAAAAATAAAACAATGACCTTAAGTAATATGGTCATTGACCATGACCTTGCATGTTCTTTGGTCTGAGAGAACTGCTGTTTAAATGTTTTTGTTTTATACAGAGAGAGAACAAATGCAGCCACCCAAATTTGTGGAGAGGATGCAGAACTACACAATCAAGGAAAGTCAGTCGGTGACCTTGACCGCCCGAGCTGTTGGCACGCCGACTCCAATGATGAGCTGGCAGAAGAACAACAAAATGTTGACACCCAATAAAGACTACAAGTAGGACATTCTATGTTATAAATAGAATTATAAATCATCAAGCTGGGCCCATTGGTAGAGGGTTATGACTTTCATTCCAGGGGTCTTGAGCTCAAATCCACACCTGGTCACAGTCTCCATGATGATTCATGTACAACATTGCGTCTCATTGTCATTTGTCTCTCACCACTGATGTAAGTGGGAAAGTTATCAATTATTTGCAGAGAGGGGTTTACCTTCCAGGATCCCAGGAAAGAGTGGTTAAGTTAAACTGATCATCTGTTAGCCCTTGATGGCATAAAAATGAAGCGAAATATTCAAACAAACCAATTTTGAATACAATCTCATATAGTCGCTGTCTGTTGTATATAGTTTTCATAAATTGTCAATTTTTGAATCTTCAAGAAATTCAAATATATATTCTTACAAATCATCAATTCAGTGTTGTAAAATCACTTTCTATATCATAATTACCGTAATTGTAAAAATTGTTATCATTTTTAAATTGTCATATTTTTTTTTAAGCCATGACCTGTCTCAATGTTTCTTTATTTGAAAATTCGTTTTTTCGTCAGTTCCTGTCAATATCTGTTTTTAGAATCGAAATTGACAATGGAAGGTCTTCACTCCATATAGAAGACGCCAAGAAAACTGATGCAGCCTGGTTCCAGTGTACAGCTGTAAACGTAGCTGGATCAGCTTCGACAAGAGCTAAACTTGTCGTCCAACGTGAGTATTATTCCAAGCTTGTAAACTTGTGCTTTCATAAACATGACAAGTACTGGTAGAGGGTCCCCCATGGCTGAGTGGTCTCAGATGCCATCTCAAGATCATTTACCTCTCACTGCTAAGGTTGTAGGTTTGAGTCTCGCTTTCTCAAAATCCTTATGTGAAAAAGTTTGCCAGTTACTTGCGAAAGGACAGTAATTTTATTGATTCATTCTTAGGTCTTCCTGCACCAATAAAACTGGATATGCCAGCCTGAAATGTGTTGAAAATAATGTTAATCACCATGCCAAAAAAAAAAAGGTATTGGTAGAATTTTGAATTTTGTTAAATAATGTACTTACAGTCATATTTAATGGAAGAAGTAAAACTGGATTATTTATAAACCTGCTGACCTGTGTATACATACCAAGGATGATGTAAACGTGTTTAATCTTCATTTCCATTACAGCTGATGTTGTCAAGAAGGAGGAACCAACTCCAAAGTTCATTGTTGCACCAAGACAGACCTCACCGTAAGTGTCTTCTAATTCTTCTTTCGACTCATCACTTACTCTGCTTACATATTCAGTGTAGTAATTCATTGTTTCAATGTTATAGGCTTTTACAGATATTTATCAGAAAGTTAATATGTGTTAAATTTCAAATGGTTTTCAAAAGTCCTCATTCAAATAAAGTCCAACTTGCGGTAAGGAGTTATTCATGGGGATGAGGAAACTGGACCACTAAAGGTAGTAGATGTCTCATTTTAGTGCTGGTTGATTTATACATAAAATGTAAATAAACAAAATAAAAACTGTTTCTCTCTTGGCGCAGGTGGTTACTTGATATAGGTAACCTGTGTGTTCATACTTCCTATATTTCTTCCTTCTTTTCCCAACTAAATTTTGTAAGTAATATATTTTGTATAAATGTAACTTTGGCCCTTGCAGTCATTATGAGATCCAGTCTGAGGGCCCAGTTCAGGAGATATCCTACGTAAAAGACGGGGACAGCGCCGTCCTACGTCTTGTAAAAGAGGAGGACCTCAGCAGGTCTTTATATAAGCATTTAGCATGGTGTGCAACAGGGGGATCCTTTGGTCCCATATGTTTTCCTATACTTAACTTTTGTCTGTAAATTTATTAATCCCATCTTTTTTCCAGTAGATTGTTGTCTGTCTGTCTGTATTTAGTTAATGTTTAAATGTTGAAGCCATCTACAGCTACTGATCAATTTTATTTTTAATTTGTTTTGTTATTATTTGTTGTCATGTTAAGCATGCTTTTGTAGATTGACAAAGTTTTTAAATTTTTTGTTTGACAAATATTTTCGTTCATAAAAAAAAAAATATGTAAATGCATGATTATTATTTTTCCGTACATGTGTAAATTATTATTTTCAGTACAACTTCATGTTATTATTTAGAATTAATAATTTTGCTTTTTAGTTTGAAATTAAGAAGTAAGATATGAATAATACACTACTTAACAGTAAGTTCATAACATAGTAAATAGTCCATAACTAATGGAAAAAATAGAGTGTATAAAAACTATAATAATCTATCAATAACTGAATATTATATAAATTAATTCATCAGAATAAATTTTCTACAGATATATTTCTATAAACAGACTGAATACATTATAGATACATGTACATACATAATCATGAATTAATATAAACACTGTGATAATTTTCTTTTGGCAAGTTTATTTGTTAAGAATTAAGTTAGTTGTTTTTATTAAATGTTTATAAATGTGTTCATTTTTTAAAGCAATTGCTTTATTAAATTGCTGTTTATACATTTATTTGATTGTTGTTCGTAAACAAAGACAGCTGACTACCATTGCTCTAGATTTTAAGTAATCAAACAATTTATCCCCGTTTGAATGATGACCATTAAATTTATTAGCTCTTGTGTCGTCCGTTAAAGAGACAAAAATACAGAAATGTTTCAATTTGTTGGTGCATTGTTACAACAATTGGCCTGATATTAGAACAAATGTTGCTTCACCCACTGTCCATGTAGCATTGGTTGTCCAAATAAATACAATGTAGTGTTTACATAGACATCGACAGCTTGTCTAAGGAATTTTACTGCATAGCAACCAATATCAATCGCTGATTGGATTATCAGTTTATTTGATTGACAGCCTGTGTCAGGCCAACTGAATGATTACAAAAAACTACATGAATATATCCAAACAGCTAACCCGCCACTTTTGTATTTCCTATGCATTTGTCAAAATATAAAGTATTGCTATTAAAGTTGGTATATGACGTAAACATAGACTTAAGTATTTTTACATAGCCAAAATGTTCTTTGTTATTCAAGTCCAAATTTCAAGGAAATTGCTTTGACACTTTTTGAGAAAATACATAAAATGTCAGGTACATAAAGGTGTCAGGTGGCGGGTTAGCTGTTCTGTTCAGTATATTAGTAGTATTGTTAACCAATCACAGAAGAGTATTGTTAACCAATCACAGTAGAGTATTTTAACCAATCACAGAAGAGTATTGTTAATCAGCTGTTTTTATTTTTCATTTTCAAATTTATAATTTTGTTAAGTTTGAGTGTTGCTGTTTGACACCCATGCTGTAATTTTTAGCTTGACCCCGGGCTACACATCCTCTGATTCGCCTGACCAAGCTTCACCCTTCTCATCCCTCCCGCGTGTCCCCAAACCTCCGCCCTCCACCCCAATATGTGCCTCGGTGGAGGCTTCTCCGGAGTTGAGGAGGAAAAGGTTATTGTTAATATTTATATGTGTGCACCAGGGCTCGAAACAAAACACTGATCCACTCATGTTCTATATAGATATTGTCTGACCTTGACAAGTAAATTTTGGTTTATATCTGTTAAGAATTTATATAATTATGGTACTGAAGTAAACAATTATTAATAATAATTATTTTCTACAGTTACACTCTTTTTTTCAAGCATAAAATGGTTGTTATGAAAACCTATGCTGACCAAGGACACATAAAAAACTATATAAATTAAAAGGCTTCCTATTCTAGTATGCTTTCCTCAGAGAAAATATTAGAAAAGCAGTTGGAGTGAAATCACCATTCAGAATGAGCAGGATTTTTTATCGAGCCCTGTTTTCTTGTTCAGTGAATGTTTGTTTCTGTGTTGTTTTAAAGACAATTTTATTTGTTATCAATATTATAAGTGTTAAATATTATAGTTATTGACAAAATATTAAAATATAAATAAATGAAATTTTTATTTATAAAATAATGATTTGTATTAATTCGTGAAATTAAAAAATGTGTAGTTTTTAGAAATATTGTTATTTTATGAATTAACAAAATTTATTGTAGCCTCTCTGAAGAAACCATTTTATGAATTTTAAGAATTTTAAAGATTCGCAGTACTGATTGAGCCAAGATACAAAGTTAATAAAGCTTACATTTTTTTTTATGTAACTACATACTTTGGTTAACATTCAAAGTTTTTTCAATTATTGGAAGATTTAATGAAATTGACAATAAACATGTTAACATTATCCTCGTGTAAACAATGTTGAAATCAGATGATATAAAAGTTGACCAATCACTATTCAGGATGCCTTATCAGAAACTCGGGCGACCAGAACCCATGGTTGCTCCCATGGAAACAGAGTCTGAGGAGGAGACAAAGATCCCATCCATGGCTGAAGCACGCGCTAAATTTGACGCCACTGACGCTCCAACACCCAAGAAGGTGTCAAGGGTTGAGATGACCCCAACAGGCCCACCCAAGGTCCCTGTCGGACCCAAAGTGCAGCCTAAACCAGTACCCGAGGTCATGCCCAAGAAGGTTGTTCCTCCGGTTCAGAAACCTGCACCACCAAAACCAACACCAAAACCAGCACCAAAACCAGTGGACACAGCATTCAAAGTGAAGAGTCCTTCTCCAAGGTGGATTGGTGTTTTGATCTATCTGCATGCTTCCATCTAAATCTATAAGTAGGGTCTGTCTTCTAGGATGATCATGGTCACTTCTGTAAATGTCTGTGTATCCTGTAGAGATATCGAGGAAGTATAAAGTAAAAAGAACAGCACCCTTTGTAGTATTTTTAGATATTTAATTGAGAAAGTTTGCTAGTAACTTGAAAAAAGATTGCAGCTCTATTGAAGTTCATACTGAGGTCTTCATCCATGATCAAAATTGAATGCCATATATCCTGCAATTTGTTAAAAATGTCGTTAAACTCCACTTCATTCCTTTGTGTTCCATCTATTAACTCCCAATATTGTCTTCTGAGATGTAAAATAAAACGCACCATTGTATAATAATGATTAAATAATTGCTACTGATTGGTCCATAATCTATTAGTTCACTAGTTTTGTATTCTGTTGCCATAGTTACGAGCTACAGGAAGAAGGACCAGTGCAACAGATCAGTTATGTGTCGGACACCGAGCGCGGATATCTCAGAATTGTATCCGAGGATGAGTTAGAGCGCCCAAGGTGGGTTTCTGTGTGTTGTATGAAACTCGCGGCTTAGACTATCGCATGTAGATGCATTGAAGATTTCGTCAATAACAACTTGGATAATGCATGAATTACAGATATTTGGAGTGTTTAAAGACTGGAGTTCAGCATGACAGAAGTACTGGATAAATACTCTGTAAAATAAACCAATTATATAGAGAGAAGAACAGTAGTGCTGCATGGAGTTGATGATTAATAAATTACCTACCCAGAGTGGTACTATTTGACCTTATTTATTTTTAAAAAGTTGTTAATCATTGCTTGTATATTTAAATGTGTAATTAATGTCTATAGCTTTTGTTATAAATATATAACCATGTTTTTCAAGACAAAATCCACTTTTTGCATGTTTTTTTTCTACCGTTAAAATAGAGTACCAGGTATGCGGTAATTCTGTGTACAGGCGGTTGATTGCTTTGGATATGAATTCAGATTATCTGTGCAAAATAAATAGACAACTGTTAGATAGAGTGTTTATTAATTAATGCTGTATGTTGGTATTATACTTATCATTCTTTGTTATTATTTATTTTTGCATGTATTTGTTTGTTTGAGATTGTTATTAACGTCTTGTAAATTTGAAGAAGGAGCAAATGTATGATTGTTAAAAAAAATGTACTAATTTGTTTGAAATGTATGAAACAGAACCTCCTGTAATTGTGGGTGTGAAGTTTCTAGGCTGGTTTGTTGGACACTTTCTTGATGTTTGAATGAGTTTAAGTCAGAAATGTTGTTTTGCATGGATATAACTAATGTTTTTGTTGTATTGTGTATACATGTAAATATAAAGTGTAACTTTCCATTCCAGCCATTTGTTACAGTTGCATCCAGGATAAAGTACACATATAAGACAATGACATGTGTGTTGGTGGGATCAAATATGTTAATTATATTTTTACAAACCATGATTTGCTGATTTTCCACAGCAGACTTTTCTATCTTTATCTTTAGACCATTCTGTTATCAGTTAAATAGGGAACTCAAAAGAATTTAGTGACTTATAGACAAACAATGTATACCCAGAAATGTCTGAATCTACAATATTTGAAAATGTTGTCATTGACATGAATAGAATACATGGGGTAAATGGCAACACTGTAACAGTTGATGCGATTCAAATGACAGTATTTATATTAGTTTAAAAAAAGAAAAAGAAAAAATTGTCATTGTATAACAAATATTTATTTTGCTAATTTTTAGACGTGATGAGAAAACCAGAGCAAGTCCTCCACCACAGGTTCCAATAACTGAAGAGGAGGAACGGTAGGCACATTCTTTATACCTAACCCATGTATCCCAGAATCCCACAATCTGATTCCTTCCTGTTTCCAAAAGTTAATTTTAAGTTGAATTAATTAAAACAAAATTATATAAAAATGAACAAAAATTTAGTTTTAATAAATTTATATAAAAATTGAATATTTCACCAGCGCTTACTGCCTAGTTCTGCTGGTAAAAAAAAGTTGCTGTCTGATAAAAAATCATGTTAATGAGATGTTTTGAAGCTGAAACCTTCCCGTATAGATGATGATATTAAAGTTTAAATGAATTAGATGGAATCAAGTTGTTTAATTACTAACATGTTGTATAGACTAACCATGTCTGTATTGTTACCATCTGGTAGAAGGTAAACTCTCTCATGTATCCTCATATCTAACTATATTTATCTATAAATATATATATACACATGTAGACGGTCTTTCTATACTATTGTACAAAATCATGATAGTCACGTGAACATAATGTTTTATGTTTGTTTGAAGAAAATCACATATTGTAAGCATTCTTTCGCCATTTCATATTTAGTTCATAATCCTCATTTGCTTGGTTCAGCAGTAACATGCATATCACAAGATGCCCTGTAACAAGTTTCAGTGAACTTTGTTGACAAAAATGTGTTGAAAGCCGTGATCTGTACTGTGTATCCTATATCTCTATACAATGTCAGCATGTTTATTGAATATTGTATTGTACAAAACATAATAGTTTTTGTTTCCTTGCAAAGTCGTGTGACCGCAATGTTTCATGTATGTTTGAGGAAAGTCATGTATTGAAAATACTCTTTTTGTGATTTCGTATTTGCTTTGTTTAAATCCTCACTTAGTTCTGTACCAACATGTCCGTATCATTAAATGGGGTATGATAAGTTAAAAAGTCAATAAACTGGAAGAAACTAGAAGTACTCTGTTGCAATTATGTATTTGACATAGTTTGAAACTCTCTTTGATTTATTGAGTTCTAACATTATGTATATTATTAGATGCCTTATACAAAGTTTCAGCAAACTCTGTTAGAGCAGATGTTATTTTTTGATAATAAGTTGGAATGTCCGGTATGGAAGAAGTCATAATTATATTTGAATGTGACACAGCAGGGCTTATATCATAAATGTGTCACAGCGGGGCTGAAATAGTGCTTATATCATAAATGTGTCACAGCGGGGCTGAAATAGTGTTTATATAATAAATGTGTCACAGCGGGGCTGAAATAGTGTTTATATCATAAATGTGTCACAGCGGGGCTGAAATAGTGTTTATATCATAAATGTGTCACAGAGGGGCTGAAATAGTGTTTATATCATAAATGTGTCACAGCGGGGCTGAAATAGTGCTTATATCATAAATGTGTCACAGCGGGGCTGAAATAGTGTTTATATCATAAATGTGTCACAGAGGGGCTGAAATAGTTTTTCTATCATAAATGTGTCACAGCGGGGCTGAAATAGTGTTTATATCATATGTCACAGCGGGGCTGAAATAGTGTTTATATCATAAATGTGTCACAGCGGGGCTGAAATAGTGTTTATATAATAAATGTGTGGTGGCTGCACAGAAATAATGTTTATGTCGTGGCAGTGCTGTAAAATATGTATGTTATAAATGTTATGAATGTCACGTTTATTATGCTGATAGATATGTTGTAGCAGTGCTGAAATAATGTTTGTCATAAATATGAGCTATAACTTCTTTACCTGTAAACGTCTTAGTTGTTACTTTGGCTGTCTTATTCGTGAAAAAAACATTTGTAACTGCATAAAAATATATTTGTATACATGTAGAACAGAATTACATATTTGGTTATGAATGACATTAGAGATTGCATTTTCAGATCAGAGCTCCCTAATGTACACATTTGTAGAAAAAATAAATTTGTAAAAAAAATAATAATAAGAACGTACTGAAAGATATTGTCGTATAGGTATTTAACTATAGTATAATTGATATAATGAAAAAAAGGAAAATTTGACATGTTTGTAAATCAGACAGTTTTTTAAAAAATTGTTTTATCAGTACAAACTTAATATATTTCTCTTAAAAACAGTAGGACAATTATAATATAACAGTAACAGTATAAGGATGGGGAAATGAGGCACACTTTTGATGTTCTTCTCCTCTTTATCGATGTACAAATTGTAAATTTGGGAGCTCTGTTTATTGTTTTAATATCAGATTAACTGTAGACATTATATACATAGCATTATTCAATGTAAAAACTGTAGACATTATATAATTTTTATGTAGTGCATAATTCAATGTAAAAACTCTTGTTGGGATACAAACCTTTGCAGACGTAAGCATGTCACTCCTAAATTTGCTCCAAAAACTGCGCCCAAACCAAAGAAATCTCCGACGCCCATTGTGCACTTCAAACCAGAAGTGCCAACATCTCCGGTTGAAGATCAACCGTCTAAGACGGAACTAAAGACGCAGCTTAAGGTGCCACCAATGGTGAAGCCTAAACCAAAGAAAAAGGGGGATTCCCCTGAAAGGTGAAATGACAGCTTCAAATTTGGCGTGGAGTGTTACGTTGTGTTTAATATCTTAACACAACTTTTTTTTACTAGTTTATGCTTTTTATTGGTGTGCTTAATTTTTGTAGAATGAGGGCATGTTTTTCATTTTTATTTTTTGTATTTTTTGTTTAGTTAGCTTTTCTAAAGTACTTGACATCTGCTGAATTTCTGAAGTACTTGACGTCTTGCTTTTCTGAAGTACTTGACGTCTGCTGAATTTCTCAAGTACTTGTCGTCTGTTGAATTTTAAATATTTATCATTTTTTCATCAGTCTTTTCTTCTTTGTCAATTGCTTTCTATGGTGCGTTTGGTTTGACATTTTATAAAATTTTATATAGAAGGAGAAATGAAGTAAATATATCATTCTATTAAATTTTATTTTACAATTATTTATTATTAAATAGAACATAAGTGTCAAACATATTTAAAACAAATTCTTTATCTTATCCTGGAAAAAGATAATTAAGAATAATTTAGACTTTAGTAAGTGCCCAAGAAAAAATTCCCAAGAAAAAAAGAAGTTATAATTGTTTGTTAACCTCATTGAGTGATAATATATATATAAAAAAATGTACCTGTTAAAATTGACATGTACTTGGCATATGCTTAGTTTGCTAGCTCAAAACATTGGAGATTTTTCTTTTTAAGTCTAGCAATGGCATGAAATGAATCAACTACTTTACTGTTCTAACCTGTCTGTCCTGTTTGACTCTTTAACTCTGTTATATTCACACCCATGTTTCCTTTCAATTATTAACAAGCTTGTGTGATCTGATTAATGGAACAGGACAATGTCCTCAGATTGTGACCTGTAATACAATGTATTTTATATTTGGCAAATTGAAATGTTTTGTGATTTTTGTTATGTTTGTGTTCTCACTTTTGGAAACCTGTGATATCCTTCATTTATAACAAGGTTTTGTGATATCCTTCATTTATAATAAGGTCGTGTGGTCCCTTTAATAAACATTACCACCGTTTTCTGATATCTCTCCACCTGTTATATTTGGCAAGTTGGGTTGTGTGAGTTATGTATGTTTGTAGAGCGATGTTGACTGTAACAAATATCCATGACATCCCGTATTGGAAAGTCAGTCTCCATGTTGTATCTTTAATTCCTTGGAATGGTTGTTTTGTGTTTTGTTTGCTGAAGAGTTTTAACTTTCAAAGGAACTGAAAATGGAACCTGTGTGTTTGTGGTGTGTTGTTTTTTATTCAAACATTTTGTATACAATTTTGTCAGTAAGTCTATTGTTTAAAACTTAAAGAAAAGATTTTGTGCTTTAATTATTTGAAAATCATCGTAATCGTTATCTTAAATCTTTGAAGTTTTAGTCATCAGTTCACATAGTAAAATCTTTTAAGCATGCTTCACGTGCCTTTTCATTCTATAAATCATATCTTCTTTTTGGTACGATAACTTTCAGAGCAGTTTCTAGTATATTTTCTTAATTCATAAGCCAGTACACTCAAGTTTTCAGTATTTCTGATCAATAACTTCCTGTGTCAGACTGGTTGTCATTTTATTTCACTTCTACAATCATGTTCACTTACTAGACTGGTTCTTAACTCATATACCAGTACATTAAATTTTCTAGTATTTCTGATAAGTAACTTCCTGTCTCGGACTGGGTCTCATTTTTTTCCACTTGTACAATCATGTTCACTACTTACTAGACTGGTTCTTAATTCATACATCAGTACACTCAAGTTTCCAGTTTTCTGATCAGTAACTTCCTGTCTCAGACTGGTCGTCATTTTATTTCACTTCTTCTACATGTTCACTTACCAGACTGGTTCTCTCTTCTAGTCACTATGACATCCAGGAGGAGGGATACGTACAGGAGATTCACTATGTGTCGGATAGAGAAATGGGATCACTACGTCTCGTTAATTACTCTGCTGATGAAGAACCTTCTTACAGGTGCGTTATGCATGACGCATGGAATGTCTCTCAATGAAATAAAGAAATACAATGTTCACTTTAAAGTTAGACCAGACTTTGTTTTAGAATATTATAAAAATACAGATTTACTCTCTGACCTTATAATTTGCTGATGTAGTGAAACTTGAAATCATTTTTGTACAAATAATGATTCTTTCTTCTGATTTTTACATTTTGAATCTAAAATATTCATTATGCATCTGGTGTTTCATGGAACTTTAAAATCAATTGTTTGGTGTATTGAACCAACAGCATTCCATTATCTATAAATAGAAAAAAGTTTACTTGTGTTCTATAAATAGATTTTTCACCATTTTAGGACTGAAGAGCAGTATCCCAAAGTAGAACCAACAATACCTCAATCATTAGAGACCAAATATAAACTATTCAGGTGCGGTATCTTGTCTGCTGCATGACCTTGTGACCTCTATTTGAACTCTAAAAAATATACTAAATATTTTTAAAAATAGATACAGATATTCCCTAAGCATGGACTACATATTTCTAAAAATAGATACAGATATTTCCTAAGCATTTAGATAGTGTCCAAAATATATAACTTCAAGCAATCAAATAAAGCATGTTTCTACAACAAACTCTTTTAAAATCTTTAACCTCGTTAAAAAGAAATGCATGACAATATCTAATTAAAAGTTAGTGATATTATAACCTGTCTACATGAATGGATAGGATTCTAGACATCTAGAAAATCCCTTTATGCAGAAGAGCATGCCATGTATCAAAGTCATGTTGTATTTTATAACGTTCTGTTACTCTTAAACCATTTCAATATTCGTTACTATGGTATTCAGACCACAGAAACCTCCATCGCCAAAGGATAAGCGCCGTTCAAAGAAAACTCCATCTCCACCAAAGGAGAGGGCAGAAAGGTAGACAACTCTTTATGACCCTTGGTTTAATTTGGCCTCAGTTTATTGCTGAAATGTTTATAGGCAAACTACTTAAAAATACAGCTTCCAGTCTGCATGACTTTTCAGTAGAAAAAAATAGTACGCTATGAATTCAATTAATACGCAAAATAATTTATTAAAATATAAGCAGTTTGAAAAAAAGTGTTAGATAAAAAATGTTTTTTATTTCAATGTTGTACGCTAATTATTCAGGTTAGTTAGTATTTTGAAATTAATTCATTTAATAAAGCACATAGCACATAGAATTGATAAAATTGTGTGAAAATAAAAAATTAAAAGCATGCGCTGCTATGCTGACTGACTTATCTAGAGAAAAGTAATGTGATCTTGCGTTTTTCTTGTCTCACTATTTCTGTTTCTGACTTATCTTTTGACCTTTGACACATCAACCTTTTACTTCATCATACTTTGTCTTTTTCTCTCCTCAACCAGCAAATCAGAACCAGATTTAAAATACGGGCCACCCCCAATTAAGCCCAAACCTGTACGCCCAACGTGGAAGGTCCAGAAGACAGTCCCCACTCCCGATAAGCCTGTTTCTATAGCAACAAAGGTGGTATCTCCTCGCGTAGCACCTAAACCAAAAGCACCAAAACTTTTTATAAAAACAGAATCTAAAGTAACACCAGAGTCTGGAGTATCGGCGGTAGATACATTTCTGGAATCCACCCCTCTGTATGATAGCTTTTTTGAACGACAAACATCGAGAACATCAAGAGATTATTACCGTTCAGAAAGTACATTATCAGAAAATAAGGTCATAGTTCGTGAGGTGACCGCTGATGAAGCAAATGGTGTGTATTTCAAAAAACCTGTCAAAATTACAAAATTACAACCTCCGACACCAGAAAAGTTTATCATTCAAGGGGATCTTTTCCCTAAACAAGTTGTTAAGAGGAAAAGGACGCGTGTGCGTAAACCTGGAAAACCAGAAAGTTCTACGTACGAACCCATCCCGTATGTCTCTGGACCGACCACAATGTGGGTACCGGAGCGAATAGATGTACTTAAAGCTGCCGAAGACTGGGCCAGGTAACAGTCTTGTTGCTAATGACATTGTCGTGACTCTTATTGCTATGGAGATGGTCATGTGACTTGGTTAATTGAGTCGCATGATAATCATGATATATGTGATAATGTGGTGCACTGGAAACACCTGCTTGTTTGATTAATGGCTGTACCAGATACCAATAGAGGATTAATGTACTGAAAGGATAAAGAAATGCCGGGTGAACTTCAGAGTCACATTATCAAACTATTGTAAGCGATATTTACAGTTTTAGAGTATGTATGTAAAGATATTTCGTTAATTGTTTTGTTGATAGATCATATTAACAATTCACTAATGAAATGCCTTTACATGCATATTATAGAACTTTAAATATTGCTTACAATAGTTTAATAATGTGGTTCTTAAATTCACCTGGCATTTCTTTATCCTTTTCGTACAGAATGTTTGCCACCTAATCTAGATGAGAAATGTCTTCCCTAGGAATGGCTTATCATCTTGTGTGTCTACTGTTATAATTGTATGGTATTCACGCAGTGTCTGGGGATATAAAATTAATGTTTGTCAAATTTTAACCCCGGTTTTTGTGTTTGTAAATTGAAAAAATCTGAAATTTAACAGCATACATCTGGTGATTTAATTGCAATGTTTCTGAGTTAGATCTGTTAACTTTTGTTTCACAAGAATTTGTTTGTCGACATCTGACTCAACTTTATATCAGAGTAATGGGTTTTATTTGTTTTTGAAAAGTTGAAGTGACTTTGTATTTGTTCTGTGTGTCTTAATTCCCTCACCCCAACCCTGTGTTATGTATTCTTTTGTGCTTTGTCTTGTTGTTCTTCCATTCAGCTTATTTGGATTGTTCAACTGGACCCAGCTTTACTACTGGCAAACTGCCAAGCAATTTTCGTGCCAGGCACCAGCTGATGAAACCTCTCAGCTTAGACTGTGTTCCTGCAGTTTTGTCTGTGTGGACTGTGCACCCTTCTGCGTTTGCGCAACTCTGTAATCCTACTTTCCCTGCTAATTCTACATGACGCAGCTGTCTGGTTGTAAGAGAACCAGTCTTTTTTTGTGTATCTCAATTGAGTTTTATAAATTATAGCGATGTTTTTACCTTTGTAAAACTTCATATTTATTCTGTGTTTGATTAAATGTTTAATTAAATGTTAACTATTCTTGAATTGTACTATGTATAACTTTGTTTCTTCTATTTCTTTCCACTGTCTTAGTTTCTGTAACATACCTATGTATGTTCATGTAAATGTCTTCCCTTGCAGGTAATATTAGAAAACACTGTAGTGCTGCCTTCATCACAGTCTATAGTAGACTACAATATTTATATAATTGCTGCTGCTGCTGTTAACTGCATTGCTTAATGTAGCCTACACTAAAAATGATACATACCAGTCTCATAACTGGGAGAAAAACCTAATTTTAATAGTGACAAACAAATACAACATTTTCGTCAGTGTGGTGTACAAAATTTGACTATTATGAAACAATAACTTCATCAGAACTAAAATGTAATTATACATGTGTTACTGCAACACTTCAAAGAAAGAAAATGAGTAAAAAAAACCATGCCATTTATAAATACAAATCTTAATTAATAATGTTCATTTAAAGTGAGAGACATAAATGAGACTGGTATGAATTGTTTAATACTTCTTTTTTTCAGCGTAATCATTTTACTTTATTTTTTTAAAGCAACTATACATGTTTATTGTTGTTAATTTATTTTTTGCCTATATTTTGTCTGTTCATGTTCCATTATAATTTTTAAATTTATCACAGGTTAAAGAAATTTGTTCCTCAATATGTGCCGCCATTACAACCATTGAGTGTCCTAGATCTCAAAAGGAAAAGGTCAAACTTTAGAGTGACCCTGTCCTGCTTGTATTTGATCTTGAACCATTGTTACTCCATCCTAGATTACATCACTCCATCCTAGACTACAAATAGTTATA
Source organism: Panopea generosa (assembly GCA_029582155.1). Lineage (NCBI taxonomy): Eukaryota > Metazoa > Mollusca > Bivalvia > Adapedonta > Hiatellidae > Panopea > Panopea generosa. The sequence goes on from CM055911.1 coordinate 3,895,108, forward strand.
TGGTTGTTTGGAAACTTTATTGTCGATACATTTTGAAAAAGGTGTTGGTAGCATGGTCAGCAATGGTGTCTCAAGGTCACTGACCTTTGACCATTAAGGTTATTGGTTTGACCTTTAATTCTGTACAAAGATTGTAATTGAGGAAGATATGAGTGCCTGGAAATTAATTTATTCTGTTTGGTTTCCTTTCTACATGTATCCAAGGTATATCCCTACCTATAAAACTGGAAGTCATCAAATGATGAAAATAATGATCTTGAAAGGTTTGAAATTATTTAAAGTTTGTCAGTACAGAATGAGTGAATAAATGGGCTGATTTATCTTAACTAACAGTACTATGATCCCCGTTGCAGTTATTCTCATATCCATACCACTGGGCCCAGTTAGCTCAGTTGGTAATGCATCTGACCATCACATTCCAAGGGTAGCGACTTCAAATACCCACCTGGCCACAGTCCCAATTGTGTTTGATAGACAACATTGTGTCTCTTTGTCTCTTTTTCACTGCTGATTCAAGTGTTTGTTGCTTGATAGTTTGTTAGCCTCAGATGGCATAAAAATGATTCTGAAAAGTTTAAACAACATATCCATATACTATTCAGCCATGATTCTGTTACTGTTTTATCCCAGATACAAATGACTTATTCTATGTACAAGCAGCCTTTCCCATTTACAGGCAGCCTATTCCATTTACAGGCAACCTATCCCATTTCCAGGCAGCCTATTCCATTTCCAGGCAGCCTATTCCATTTACAGGCAACCTATCCCATTTATAAGCAACCTATCCCATTTACAGGCAGCCTATTCCATTTCTAAGTGGTCTGTCCAATTTACAAGTTAATATATTATACGTACATATTGTACCCCTGCATTTCATCTTTCCTTTTACATATCGTCGTCCACATTGCACCTGCACTGATGTTTTATTGTTTTCAGATATTTCAAAGATTTTAAGATAATGTTCCATATTTGCAATTATAATTCTTGGAAAATGTTTTACAATTATTTCTCAACTTACGTAAATAAATATTCAATTTTATATTTATACAAGACAATGTTCTAAAAGATTAAAAATAGTTGTAATAATTTTACTGTTTCAAAATATATATTGAAAGTGATATTAACAGTAAATAATATTTTTAAAGTCAGCCAATTATTGGTTAAACATCTCATAATTTTACATAAATTTTATATAAAAAAAATGACAAAAGTGAATAATATATACAATACTGGTAGTGTTCACGTTGTTAAGTTTTGTTACACATGCTTTCATACATTTTTATAGGGATGTCGACACAGAATCCGCAGTGCGTGAGTACATCAGGCGTGAGGGTGAAGCCCCGGCACCCGAGGATATGTACTCCAAATCCAAGGAGCTGCCACCCAAATTTAAGACCAAGATTGATTTCATGGTCCACTTGAAAGAGAATGAGCCAATCCACTTTGAGTGTAAACTTACCCCCATTGGGGATCCAAAAATGAAGGTGGAATGGTTTAAGGACGGACTGCCACTCCAGTTTGGTAAGTAGACATCCACTCCAGCACTTTTCTAAGCAAATTAGCCAATCAAATTGTTCGTTGTATCCATATATTTTAGTTGATTGTATTATTTAATGAAATAGCCAATTGGATTGGTTCATTTATTTTGCTTACCAACCAACTAGCTAAATCAGATTGCCTTTTTCAGCAGACTAACCAATCAGATTGTTGATTTTTGTTGTTATTGTTGAAAAACCATCCAATATTTTTAACAAAACAGTTAACGAAGAGTCCGGCAATAACTCTAACTGATTAAATATATCTTCTGCATGAGGTTAAGTTGACACACAGATACATGCTATAAACTGTTGTTACAGGCCAAAGATTTAATCCAAAGTACGACTTTGGCTTCGTGTCTCTTGACATTCAGTACATGTATCCAGAAGACTCTGGCGTGTACACTTGCCGTGCCACCAATGACTACGGTGAAGACGAAACAACCAGTGAAGTCAAAATTAGAGGTAAGTGTCGGAAGTGCTGTGTAATTGATAAAACAAGAAACTAATTGACACGAGAACAACTATCTGGCCACGTGTTTGTCCAAGTACATAGACGTAGTTAGCTTGTCTAAGGAATATGGTGGCATAGCAACCAATATCAATCACTGATTGGATTAACAACTTGTTTGACTGACAGTCCGCATCAGGAGTGTATTTCACAAAAAATCTTAAACATAAACCAACAATTACTAATAATATTTTTATTACTCATCCAAATTTAACACAAATAATGCTAAAAATGACATATTTTCTGGCAGTGAAGTCATTTTAAACATCGATCAATATTTGAACAAACAATGAAGAAATTGTCAACTTGACGCACGGCGATTTTTATCGTAAGATATTTTGTGAAATGCAGTCCTGGTCATGTGGAAGTATTGATTTTATTAGCTGAGTAAATGATCATCATAACATTCAGCAGGTTCTAGATTGAGAATTTGTGAAATATTTGATGATGAAATGTTTTTGTTTAATAACTACTAAAAATAACTGTAATAATGACAGATAGGGTCAGTGGCCAAGAGGTCACAGAATCACTGACCTTTCACTGCTGAGGTCATGGGGTCAAGGTGAGCTTAATCCGAAAACTGTATATGAGAAAATTTGTCAGTTACTTGCTGAAGGACTGTGGATCTAATCAAGTTTATTCTGAAGTCTTCCTCCGCCATTTAAACTGGATGTCATATACTGTTTTCCAAGTTAATCATGTTTTATGTGAATGACTATATCACAATTATGCTTATGTGTGTTACAGGTCGTAGGTCAGTGATCATGGATTCACAGTTGCCTGGTGAGGGAGCAATACATCTGCAAGAGATGGAGTCTTGGAGAGGGTAGGTTTACCAGAACAAAATAATTTTATTTATACAGATTTATTTTAAGTAAGCTTTAGAGCTGTCATGAATCACATTCTGCTTCATTTTGTCGGTAGATTCAGTACTGGATGTTGTTGTTGAGAGGCCATCAGGTGGGGTGTGGGATTGAACCCATGTCCTCTGGCATAAGAGGCCAACACTTATCCATTATACCAGCACCCCACTTAAATAATTAGATTGGTTTTAGGAATATTTGGATTTTTATTGTCCTGTTCACCATGTGTGTGGTGGTTGATTTTGGACAGCAACCTCATAGGAAGGTATGAAATAATCTTCATAGTAGTAAAATAGTAATCATACCATTACTTCTTAGAATGGAATATAAAAGTTCTGAATGGAATATAAAAGTTCTGAATGGCATATAAAAGTTCTGAATGGAATATAAAAGTTCTGAATAGAATGTAAGAGTTCCAAATTGAATATAAATGTTTCATAGTTATTAACCAGATTCAAATGCCGTTTTATGAACATTAAATTGTCATTTTAATTGATGTATAATACTGCTATATCATCAGACATGCCAATCTTGAAGACCAATACATAGATGAGCCCAGACCATTGACTGCGCCAACAATTGTTTTGAAGCCCGATCCCGTAGAGGTACAGGAGGGCGAGCCTGCCAAGTTCTTGGTCAAAGTGATGGGATATCCACGACCACGCGTCAGTTGGTTCGTCAACGGATGTCTTATTGTTGGGGTAAGTACTTCGTCAACAAAGTTTTTGAATTGATAATAATATACCTTAACGCCTTTAAAAACAAATTTATTATTGAATATATTTTTTGTGTTTAAAAGTGATGAAATTAATGGAATGAAATGAATAGCAAAGTAAATCAGTTTTTTCTTGGTAAATTATTCATGTTATATCTAGAGTTGATACAATACTCATTCTGGCATTTTTAAAGACGTTAAGTATAACAATGATAAAACAAATAATAAAAAAGACTTTTATTAACAAAAGAATTAATTTGATTACATTCAATCTTCCTTGATGCCTACAGAATACCTTGTTGGGTCTAAATGTAAGCCGATTTTATATTAAAGCTGTTAAAATCATCAATGTGAGAAATGTTTGAAATTGTTACATTTATTGGGTAAAGGGTAAATTGATATGACTATAGCTTCCAAAGTACACCGAAGTTTTAGAATGAAATTTCATGAATGAATGGCAAAGTATCAATAGGTATCTTGTGCATGCAAAGGTTAGGAATATGAAGATAAAGATAATATATTAAATAAATGTTGTTGAATATAATTATAGTTAAAACTGTTTACAAATAAACAAATGAAGAACTTGATCAGAGATTAGAATAAAATGTCAATTTTATTTTTGTATGAGAGAGTTCTCCATGGCCTAAGGTGTCATCTCAAGGTCACTTACCTCTCACTGCTAAGGTCGTAGGTTCAAGTTCTGCTCGCTCCAAAAAGTTTATGTGAGAAAGTTTGCCAGTTACTTGCGGAACTATGGTGGTTCTACTCAGTCTGACTCAGTCTGACTCAGTCTGAGGTCTTCCTCGACCAGTAAAACTGGATATGCCATATATAACCTGAAATGTGTTGAAAATGGCATTAAACCCCATTTAAAAAATATATATATATATATATTTGTATGAATATGCGTATTATCAATGAAATATATCTTATATAAAAAATTATGATCACTGATTGGTTACAGGGAACCAGACACAAGGTCACATATGATGGAATGATGCATTACCTAGAGATACCTCGTGCACGTGAAACTGATATTGGCCAGGTCCGTGTGGTGGCAAGAAACAATGAAGGCGAGGCCGAAGTATCTACCTCACTCAACGTAATACCTCATGATGACTGGAGGTCACAGCTCAGACAAGCACCTAAAGGTAGGTCAAAGGTCAAGTTTATATTGTTAAGTAACAATGACCTTTGTTAAAATAACACTAGGGTTAGGTCAAACTTTAAAAAAAAAATAAGAGGGGTGGGGGGGGGATGATTTATGTAGTTAACTTATTAGATATATATCATAGTGAAGGTCATCGTCATGGTTAGACATAGAGGTCACAGCAATGTCTGATGTGGACAATCATATTGCCACAATGAAAATGGAATTAATGAAATGGTTATGTGAAAGATTGGTACAAATCTATTTAATGTAAATATAAGTGAAAAAGGAAAGGGGAGATACAGAAGTTTTGTGTAGTTGTAAGGTTTCCAGATTTACCCATGTAAAATGTTGAAATACAATATTTTATGCAAAGTATGGACATGGTCTGTTTTAAAGCAAAAAACATTTTTTTGTCTTATGCCCAACTGATGTTGTTGTTTTTGTTTTCAGGTGATATCCAAATTGAGCTTGACAGACGTTCAAAGATTGAACTGCGTCAAGTAGACAAACCTAAAGTATCTGAATACAAAATTAAGCAGACGGAAAAAGGTAAAAATCCAGACATCTGTAATTTTCAATTTTAATTAAATTGAAATTTGATTAACAACAAGAAAAAAGATAATTTATTGGTATTTTGGTGCCACAGTTCAATATCGCAGTTAACGGAAACTTACATTTTTAGAAAAATCGTATATAAAAGGAAATATGCTGCCTTCTTTTACTTCCTATATGTGAGCTCTAAACTTCTAAAAGTCGTTGCTACGACAACAGAGATTCTTTCTTGATTATTATTATTATTATCTTTTAACCCTTTACTTCATATAGATGCCATTGGACACCTCTAATATAGACACATTTGGACACCTCTAATAAAGAAGATTTTTGAATTATTGGGTGAATTATGTTTATATTAACTGACAGAGTGGAAAACAGTGCAGGAAGTCTTATACTTCCGTGATTGGTGCTGGAAAACGAATATCTATGGAGTAAAGGGTTAAGCATGTATGTTTTGTTGTCCATGAGCCTGCTTTACCTATACAATTATCAATAAGCTGGTCCAATTGCAACATCTACTTAAAAAATAAAAATAGAAAAAGTTTTTCAATCAGTAAAAGACATATAATAGTCTATTCAGTGAATTAGTAGCTGGGCTTGATTAGCTCAGTTGTTAGTGCATCTGACTATCAATCCAGGGGTCATGAGTTCGAATCCTCGCCCGGCCACAATCTCCATGATGGTTGATATACAACATTGCGTTTCATTATCATCTGTCTGTCACTGCTGATTCAAGTGGGAAAGTTATCAGTTACTTGCGGAGATGGAGTGTGCTCAAGTACTGGTTAAACTTCCAGGATCCCAGGAAACAGTGGTTAGGTTAGCTGATCGCCTGTTAGCCCCCGATGGCATAAAAATGATGCTAAATATGCAATCAATCAATCAATCTGTGAATTACATCCGATGGACGATTTTGACAGTTCCATCTGGTATGACACTTGTATTTATATGCGTGTTGTTTCGTCTGCAGTTGGTGACAAGCAGGTGACAATTACTCAATTTGATCGTGAGACTGTCATCACTGAACAGCAGTACATCACCACACATCGTGAACTCCGCCCCGTCAAGCAGCCAGAGGAACGCCAAGTCCCGGCGCGCGTTGTCAGGCCCGACCGCCCCGAGATACAGCTGGAAATACAGCAGGCGAGAATGGTCCCCGTCATACCACAACAAAAGAAAGGGGAACCAGAGGTGTCAGAACACCAGGTGCTGCTAGAACGCAGGGAACCACCTGTTTTCACAAAGCCACTGAGACCAGCCAGAATTACAGAAGGGAAACCAGCACAGTAAGTGTTTCGGAAATGTAAATTTTAAAGCAGGATGAATGAGACAAAATAATATAAAGTACGAATAAACACACGTTTTTAAGATTAAATTATGGCAATATTCTAGCTTAAGCTTTGATATGTACATTTTGAATTAATACTTTGACAGCATCAGTTCTGGGTCTGATTTATCCTTTTATTTTTGGATAATAATTTAACGTAGAAGTGTAAATGTTCAAGTTTTGAGAAAATTTCTTCTTTCTATTTAGCTTTGCTCTCTTCAGTTTAAAGCTTTTTTCATTAGTTGGATCTATTGATTACCATATAATGAATGTTTCAAATAAATTAAACCTACCAGCATTTTATTCATATTTCAGGAACAGGGAGTGAGTTTAAAACATGTAGTTTCAGTTTTCACTTTAAACAATTTCATATCAACGATAACATTAAAAACTCTCTTGCCACACTGCTACTTCTAGTCCAACTGTTACTTCTATTATAGTCTTTGTTGTCTTAGATAGTTTATCATGTTTTTCCAAATGTTATATTAGTCTGGTTTCTTTAATAATTCTTAAAAAAAAAAGTCCTCAAAAAAGCCTCAATCTTTACTTTTTGGTGACATTATCTTAACTACATTCTCTGCTTCATTAATCATAATCATTCGATTCTTGCCCTCTATAAACTACAACTAACATTTCTTTTACTTTTTCATTATTTATGGTAGTATCCAAATTAACCTTTTTTTCGTCTATAAGTATCTGTAGATATATATAATTAACATTTGTAGGTAAGGCAGGGAAATGGTAATGAATTTCGTTTCAAAATTAACATGAATATTTTAGAATAGTTTTTAATGTCTACTTTTGAGACTATTCCTAAACTTTGAGTGCTGGGTTCCATTATTGAATTGTTGGGATGTGGCTACCTGGATGGTTGTTTATATGTTGCATAGGTGGAACAAAAAGTAGGTCAAGAGAAAAAGATGTTTTATAAATGGGAAAATTTTCCAATTCTATTCTGCTGGCATTTACATAATATTGCTGTTATTATTTTTTAAGAGGACTTTCAAGATAGAATTTGTATAGTCAAACCTGTCTTAAACAGCCAGTAAAGGGAAGGAGTATAAATGACCTTTTAAGACAGGTTGTTGCTTAGTTCAGGTTAATTTGCTAAAAAAAGCTTAGAAATGTGAAATAGCAAATGTGACTCCTTAAGACAAGTGGCTTCTTAATAGAGGTGGCCTCTTGTACAGGTTTGACTGTAATTTGTACATTTACGGATGTACTATATAATTTAGTAAATGAGAAATAGATATTCTCTATTCACTCATAAATGGAATCACCAGGCATCAATGTCTAGGATCATATTCATCAAACAAAAGGTAGATCTTTGGTCATTTTACTTATTGTCTATTTTTTTTTTTTTTTTTTTTAGTATGGATTTACTTTCTTTCTTTCAATTTCGGTGCGAAATATATTTATATTTGTAACTTCCTAACTGTGCAATTTATTTTGATTTAAAATTTTGTTTTTGCAACTTTCTTTCACGGTTATTTGTAAGCGAAGCTGAAAGTTGTGACTGGTTAACATAATTTTCACCGTGCTTCAAATGGACCAAAGTGGTGCTTTAGATGAATCAACATGGTGCCAGTCTAGGTGTGTACACTATTGGCACTGTGAACCAATCCTGACTTGTTACAAAAATAAATAGAGGTATATTGCCAACAACAATAACCTTTCTTATTGAGAAATAAATAAGAATAAAATGGTTGTCAGCATAGATGATAATATCTATTTAACATGTCTGCAAACAACCAATACTGGTACTGGATACACGTGTGTCTTATTTTTGACACAGTTTTACTGTTTCCTATTTCAGACTTGAGGTACACTTTAAGGGTTATCCTCCGCCATTGATCACATGGTATCGTGACAGTTTTGAGATTCACCCTTCACATGACTTCCAAATCACGACAACAGAGACTACGAGCAAACTCACAATTCCTGAAGTGTTCCCAGAAGACACTGGGCTGTTCACTGTGAAGGCATACAACATGTATGGCATGGTCCAATGCAAGGTCAGTTTTGTTTGTCGTTGTCATCGCCGTATTGTTGAAACATTTCTGCTACTGCTGGTGATGTTGATGAACATGGTGGTTTTGTTATAAAACTGATTGATATGATGATAATAATGATAATGATGATGATGATGAAGTTGGGAATGATATTCATTATGATTGTGTTGATGGCGATTTCAATATTTGTGTAATTGATATTGTTTATGATAATGATGTTGGTGAAAATGACATTACTGATGATAGTAATGGTGTGTTTGATGATGCTTTGGATGATGCTATTGTATTAGACATTGGTTACGACGGCAACAAGTACAGTGAACATGAAAGTCAACTATATGACATTTATTGCATGGTCCATTGGTAGAGCTCGGACCGAGAATCAGGTGGTTGTGAGTTTGATCCTCAGCCACAACTATGTATAGTTTTCTTTAGCAGGACATGCTTAGTAATGGTTCTACCCAGGAAGACCTTGAGCGTAATTTGTCTTAAGTTGTAAGAACTTGTTTCACAATCAATATCAATAGATAAGTTTAAAACCAAGCACCATTTATATAATCCAGGCCAAGCTGACAGTTATCGAGGAGGAGGAACCAACCAAGGATGTGCCACCAGAGTTCCGTAACTTGATCCGTGACACACAGGTGTTGGTGGCAGAGCCTGCCACATTTGACTGCCAAGTGTCTGGACATCCCAAACCTGAAGTCCATTGGGAAAAGGTAATAATTGAACAATTGTCATAATGAGTTCTTTACATACAAAACATTGAAGAAAGACGTTAGATTAGTGTTTGTAAAACAGCTTAATTAATGATCCTTTGTAATTAGATGATCTAAGGCACTTTCTCGAGCTCAGTTACCTTTCAATGCTGATATTGTAGGTTTACAAACTTTATGTGAGAAAGTTTGCTAGTTGTTTTAAGCAGGATGATAACATTATTCAGATATATTATGAAATGTGAAAGAAAGATATATGAGGACATCTTCCACAGATTCCTATGCACCATTCCCCTCAGTTTTAAAAACATATATTACTATACACTGTGATAGTGGGTCACAGCTATAAAGACTTTATTTCCAATTATCTGTCCAGGATGGTAAGCCAATGGAAGAGAACCCACTTATGAAGTTTATTCACGAGGATGACAACTACACTTTACTTGTCTACGAGGTGCAGCCCAGTGATGCTGGAACATATGCATGTGTCGCCGTCAATCGTGTTGGCAAGGCAACATGCACCGCTAAGTTGAATGTTGAAGGTAAGTGGCTTAAGGAATGTGACATTGTGATGTGATGTGATCTACATGAAAGCGTCAAGATGAATGATGATGCAAAGAACCTTGATATTGAATAAATGAATGATGATTTTTTTATGTGCCCATTATACACATGTATTTAGAAATGTTTTTACTGTGTTAATTCTACTTTTAGGTCATTAGAAGAGTAGAAATTGCATTGACCATAAAATATTGTTTTTGGAATAATGTTAATAAAGGTTTATGCAAAAATGTCTTAATGATTTTCTATACTTAATGGATATTTTTTCTAGCTTACCTGTTCCAATTATTTGTTTACTTGTAATTTATTTTTCTCTTATACCAGTTCCTGTTCAACAACCGGAATCCATGAAGCCCACTAAAGCCGAGCCACCTGTCAGCGCCCCAGTATGCATCCAGGAGCCCCAGAATCTGGTTACTGACGAGGGTGAGCCTGTCACCTTCACCTGCAGGATCCGGGGTTCACCACGTATGTTTCATTTCACTTGCTTTGCTGTAATGTTGAAGAAACATATTTTACATAATGAAAAATGAACAAAATGCCTTTGAGATTAGGTAGTTAAAATAAAGTTTGTATTTATCTCATACTAAATTTATTATACAAATCAACTGAATTTAATGGAAATCAGTTTTAATGATTTTTTTAAATTAAAATAAATTGTGAACCAAGAGCCTTCCCTAAAGAATTAATTATTTGCAATGCTCCAACCCAGATTTGTAATGTTGGTAGGTAGCAGATCTATTTGATCAGATTTGTAATGTTGGTAGGTAGCAGATCTATTTTATCAGATGTGTAATGTTGGTAGGTAGCAGATCTATTTTATCAGATGTGTAATGTTGGTAGGTAGCAGATCTATTTTATCAGATGTGTAATGTTGGTAGGTAGCAGATCTATTTTTATCAGATGTGTAATGTTGGTAGGTAGCAGATCTATTTTTATCAGATGTGTAATGTTGGTAGGTAGCAGATCTATTTTATCAGATTTGTAATGTTGGTAGGTAGCAGATCTATTTTATCAGATGTGTAATGTTGGTAGGTAGCAGATCTATTTTTATCAGATTTGTAATGTTGGTAGGTAGCAGATCTATTTTATCGGATTTATAATGTTGGTAGGTAGCAGATCTATTTTATCAGATGTGTAATGTTGGTAGGTAGCAGATCTATTTGATCAGATTTGTAATGTTGGTAGGTAACAGATCTATTTTACACAGATGTGTAATGTTGGTAGGTAGCAGATCTATTTTACACAGATGTGTAATGTTGGTAGGTAGCAGATCTATTTTATCAGATGTGTAATGTTGGTAGGTAGCAGATCTATTTTTATCAGATTTGTAATGTTGGTAGGTAACAGATCTATTTTATCAGATGTGTAATGTTGGTAGGTAGCAGATCTATTTTATCAGATTTTTAATGTTGGTAGGTAGCAGATCTATTTTATCAGATTTTAGTTGTTTGATAGTCAGATAAAAAAATATTCAGCCATTGGAAAGTCGGTAAGATCAAGACAAGCATGTCATTTTTTAAGGTTGAAAGGTCAGTTTGTAACTGAATATTAGATGTTACTGAAAGAACGTTATCAATCCATTTTACAGCGCCTGTGGTCACATGGTACAGAAACAACCAAATTGTGAAACCGTCCAAGTACTTCCACATGGAATCTACACCTGACGGCACACACAGTCTCAGTATCCTAGAGGCTTTCCCCGAGGACTCTGGCACCTACAGATGTGTGGCCAGAAACAAGGCAGGGGAGGTCACTGTAACATGTTACCTTAAGGTTCATGGTGAGTTATCCCAAAATGTTTTTATTTTGAAGGTATTTCTGTACAGGGCTATCGAAATAGTGTTAGGCACTCACGCTAGAGGTTGATCCCAGACTCGCCCAGATGCCCTAAAAAAATAAAGATTATTTAAAAAAATACCAAGTTAAAATTCTCCAACTGGTATTCTGTTATCATTTTGACTTCTTATATATATACCATACTCTTTCCTTCCGTGTAGGATTGGAGAGCGAGCCCGAGCCCGTGCAGCCCACGCCACAACAGCGGCCACCTCAGATGATCAAGCCAATTACCAACACCCTGGTGGTTGAAGGCAGCCCCGCCAAGTTCGTCGCGGAATACAGCGGGGAGCCCCAGCCCCAGATCACATGGCTAAGAAATGCCCTGCAGATATTGCAGGAGACTAAGACTATCAAGGTATAGTTAGAGAGCATTCTCTTATTTCGTGAATTAAACCCAACGAGATTGATATAAATAATGAGACTGTTATAAAATGTTTGTGAAGTTAAAGTGAACTTTGTGCATGTGCTTAATTCACATACATCTTCGACTAATTATAATACATACTTTATGCCTGCCAAATTTCCAAGATGGCCGCCTGTACTAATATTGCAAAATTGTCTCCATCCTGCAGATTGAAACAACAAAAACCACTACAACATTGACGATTAAACAAGCCTTCCCAGAAGACAGCGGTCTGATTACATGTCGTATAAAGAACAAGTTTGGCACAACAGAATGCTCCGCTGAACTCTACGTTCAAGGTATGTTAAGTTGTATACAGCAGGAATCTGTTTCAGATATCTTACTTCAGAAATGAATTATCTATATTTTCGTATGTTCCAGTAGATAATACTTCTTGTCTGGAATACACTGATATAATGTATAATATCTCTTCCAATTTGTTATGAGATATAAAGTATGATATATGCATGGAAATATTGTTTGGAAACGATAGTCACCCTCTGTGAGACGTTGAGTGATATAACAATGAGGTGCCTGGGCAGCAGGAACAGGTGGGTAAAATGGAATGCTCTGTACGGCTAGATCTTTTATACTGCTGGACGGGCAGACAGACTATCACAGTTGAGTGGAACCGAGTCAGAAAAAAGGTGGAACTGGTCAGAAAAAAGTTACACCAACCAGCCAAAAAGCAGATAATGCGTCACAGTCTCGATAAAGTGTCACTGACCTGGTAAAGTGTCGCTGGTTAAATAAAGTGTCACAGTCTCAATAAAGTGTCACTGACCTGGTAAATTGTCATTGGTTGTATTGAGTATCATTGTGATACAGTTCCAATTATATGTATGACACGTATGCTGATGCATGATGGATGTTCATGTTGGCGTTCAAAACATGTATGCTAAATATGCATTTACTGTTGAAATTTTAGATGAAGATATTTAGACTGCTACTAGATATAAATGCATGGTTTGCTTCCAAAACTATCCAAACATACAATAAAGTAAAAGCAAATGTTCATAATGTTGAATATACCCCAACCTTCTAACACTATTCCATTACTTATTTCAATGTTTGCATTGTTTCAATAAATTAATTGCACTTTATATTGTATAACACATATTTTGTTTCTAGTTGTATTTTTCAGGTTCAATTCCCGGAGCATGCTATCATAGAAAGATTAGTTCATTATGTTTTTATTTAACTGATAAAAAATTCAATTTGGAAAAAAGCAAATTCAATTTATATTGCATAAAGTGAATTTGTTTTCTAATTAATTATTTTATAGAAGAACCTGCATAAAGACAAAATCTAATTGGTTGTCCATGCAGTTTCTTTTATGTTTAGAGTAATATGTAAGATTAAGCATTCAAATGCAAATTTATGTTTTCTATTATTTTTTTAAGATACATATTGTGAAAAAAAAATGAATTGTATTTTTATAATGAAAAATGTTTAAAATGTAATTTTTCAGTTGAAATTCAATAGTGTATAGAATGTATGCGTGTGTCTAAACTAACACCTTGTAATTTGATTGGATTAACATATATTTATATTTAATAATGCATG